>RQTK01001536.1:0-74854 GCA_003991915.1 Elysia chlorotica
CTCCCCATAAAACGACCACCTCTCCAACGCGACCGCGACCACCTATTTTCTCTACCAAAATGGTCTTTAACCTGTTAAAGCGACCACCCCATAACATCATTTACCAGTCTTGACCATGAAAGGTGCGGTAAACAAAAGATGACTTAACATTCGGTATGTTTGTTTGACATGCTTCACTGACCACCACGAGCCAGTGCGTCGATGTTACAAGGAAGATTGCGTGTCTAGACAGGTGTCAGACAAGAAGGCCTCAGGGAACGGCGGATTGTAACTTCAAAAGACCATGAGTGGAGGTTCCATAAATGGTCGTTGCATCCTTTCATCAAACTTCCACTCAGTTTTACATAAAGGTCGGATTATGGAAAATTTGTCTTCTTCTTCTTCGTCGTCGTTGTCTCCTCCTCCTCCTCCTCCTCCTCCTCCTTCTTCTTCTTCTTCTTCTTCTTCTTCTTCTTCTTCTTCTTCTTCTTCTTCTTCTTCTTCTTCTTCTTCTTCTTCTTCTTCTTCTTCTTCTTCTTCTTCTTCTTCTTCTTCTTCTTCTTCTTCTTCTTCTTCTTCCTCTTCTTTTTAATGGGCCGTACGGCAGTCTAAGCCTGCGACCAACAACATATTTTTGTGGTTGGGAACTCAGAACGGAAAGTTTTGACCTGTCCAAGACAACCACTTTGACCCAGGATCTTCACCGGTCGTCTTAGACAGGCTTGACTGTACTCCATCCTTCCTATTCTTTACTGTTAACACTTTTTTCATCTGTAATTTCTACTTTTAAAATGAAAACTTGATTAAGATCTTATTTAGTTTACATAATATATATTACATATTCATGTTAAATTGATGCCAACTGGATTTTTTTTTTTTACTTATATTTTTTTCATAAAACAGAGTAGCTTATTAAGTCACAATAGATGACTGCTTGACAGATCTTTACTGAACTCATACCTGCCAACTTTCTTTATAACTGAAAATCCACAAATTTTACGGAAAATAGGTATCACTGATGTTTGTTTGTTTTGTTTGTTGTTTTTTTTTGCTTCATTGTCTAATGTTCCGAGGTACCTGTTGAATGACCTGAGCCCAGCGTGTACCCTCTTGACCATTGCTGTGGGCCAAAGCAGAGGAGAGTGCTGGTGGAGGCTTTGCACCAAATGCTGTGCAAGATAGCAGGAGTAAGTGGTGAGCCTGTAGAACCCGCATGCTCAACTGGACATAACCACAGGCAAAGTCTAAAGGGCTGCTTGGAGAGCTTGCTGCCTGGAGAAAGCAGAAGCAGAGCAAAAGTCTTAAGATTAAACATTTATACATTGTTAGTAATAAATTCAAGCAAAGTATTTATGAAATGTGCAGTAAATTACCAAGTGCAAACACAAAAGAACTATTGCAGTTTTTAGAATGAACTGCTTTTAACCCATAATTTACAGCAGCGCCCGCTATCGCCTGTTATGGTATTATACAGGATTGCCCGCCATCGCCTGGTTTGAAACTCAATCCATATACACTTTTATAATACAGATAAAGGTCTATTTATAACTTTTTCACTGGTGAAGAGGAGTTTGTCTTGCTAAAACGTTATAGTTTTGTTTCCTTTTCATCGCATGTGAACTAGTTGACTGGTTTCAAAGCTGCCATTTTTTTTTAATGGCAATTTAATTTCCTCAATTGCTTGACCAGTCAATTTTCTCAAGAAGACCTTGTAGTTAAAGAGTGCTGTAGATGAAGAGGAGGGCGATGAGGAGAGTGATATTGAGTTTGAACAGGGAGGTGAGGAGGAAGAAGAAGAAAACAGTGCCTATAATTTAGATCTAGATCTAGATTCTGACCCCACCCCAAACGATCCAAACAATCCTTTACCCTGGTCCTATACCCTTCATGATGTTGAAGTAGACCTATTTACCCGCAGAACAGGCCCAAGTCTTGATCTTTTTTACTTTGATTTTTTGCTGATCCTATTGATTTTTTTCATTTATTGAGATGTGCTGTGCCCAACTCCATGAAAATGTCTTTCAAAATTACAAAAATGTGGCAAAAACAAATTAAAACAAGACCAAAATATAATTTATTTGGTAAATTTCTCTCTTCCTTTTTTAGAGAGTATATTTTACCAACATGTTGTATACCAGTAAAACTTTTTTCCATTCATTCATATATCTTATGATTCAGATGTTATTGAAGAT
This sequence comes from Elysia chlorotica, assembly GCA_003991915.1. Lineage (NCBI taxonomy): Eukaryota > Metazoa > Mollusca > Gastropoda > Plakobranchidae > Elysia > Elysia chlorotica. Next base: position 2,172 of record RQTK01001536.1, read on the forward strand.
TTGTATAATTTAAGTATTAAAAAAATTAGAATTATACCCCCACACCGGGAATTGGTGACAGTAAAAAAATGTCTGCTGGCGGGTAAATTATGGGTTAAACAATAAAACTTTAAAGAACTCTTGCAAACAAACAATTGTGAGAAATGAAATAAAAAGGAAGTACAATTTTCTTAAGTTGAGAAACTAAAGAAATGGAGTATAAAAAAAAAAAATGTTTTTAACTCCTCAGCTTTTATAATTGTCAGCAAGAAGCATGGCACATATCCAGCTAAAATGGAATATTTTTTTGTGTGTTTTTTTTATCAAGAGAATTTACACTTTCAAGACAGAAAAAAGGTTGTTCTATTTTCTACAGCAACACCAAAAATTACCTTCAAGGTGGCATGACTCTTTGTATATAATTCGACAGCATCAGAAACACATGCTATCAAGTTAGAAGAGTCTTTTTTCACCCCAATAAGGCAATTCTCTGCAGCACAAATATGTTGTAAGCCTAAAAGCCAGAAGTGGACATGTTCTGTAACAATCTGCAAAAAGAGATGTTTTTTTTATTTTTTTTTTAAACAGTCAAATTTGTAAAATGGTGTCTTAGATTTCATGTTAATGCTAATGTGATACCTTTAAATGTGCTCTGAGGTGTAATTCTTTTCCGATATACTTAAATAACATTCTTATATGCCAGATCAAGGTTTGTTGGGTTAATATTTAAGTTTTCAAATAAGATACTTTGGGTATTTTAAACATGTTTCCACTCTTAATGGACAGAAACTACATCTAAAAAAAATTTTAAAAAATAAAAGAGAGTCCTCAATAAAAATCTGTGTCCATTACCAGATATGAAATGAAAGAAACATTTGGAAAAATTACTAAAATCCTTTAAAAAATGTACCTGAAGGTTCAGTGACTTGAATATATCATATGCAACATGATATTGTGAATAACGCATTGCTTGTCTTGCAACTTTGTACTTAATCCAAGGGTTTGCTTGACTGATACAGGCCATTACCTGACCATGAACAGTGCCACTCATGGCTTTGTGAAACTGAGCTTGAAACAGTAAGGTACAGAGGTGAACCTGTACAGATATGAATAATTATGAGGAGTGATATAAACAGCAATACATAGGATAAAATCTAGACATTGTTCTCTGGTTTTATTTTGAACTTAACACTAACCACTTAAGTGCTTTGGGGTCAAATTCGACCCCTATTTTGGAGGCAATAATGGCAGTGATGCCAACTGGATCTTTTTTTTTTTACTGAACTTTTTCATAAACCGGTACGGCGGCATACTGGATTAAGAATCACAAAAACACCCCTAATTAATTTCAGTAGTAAATTAAAGCAAAATAAGAATGATGTACTTCTTAATCAATTTAAGTTTATTTGTGAGCTTTATTTTCATTGTATTGAGAGAATTTATACATTGTATAGCTAAGCTGGAGCAAAATGAGGGTAGTTAGCAGGCCTGGGTGATTTTCAAGGCTTTACAAGCATTGATGTGATATTTCTCTTAGCATGGCTATACAGGGCTTTTTTTCCGTTGGAACCATAGTTCCCTCTAGATCTAGTTTTACATGTGATGCAGTAAGCCACACCAGCTTCTTTAAACTTACGGTAGTAATCCAATAAGAAATCGCCATTTGCGTCTTTCTTGTCTAACCAATGTCGATTTTCACTCCTTTATCACTTCCTTTAATGTCCAGAGGACCAACACGATCAACAAAATTGTCAAATTCCATTACAGACCAAACTTTATTAGTAGATTCTATCTTTAATTAATAACTCATGAAAGTCTAGTCTAGTTCTATACTCCTAGTGGCCTAGTTAAGACACCGGATCTGTATGCAGTTGCACTTTGAATCACACAAAATAAAACCCTAACTCTTGGTTGTTCAACCTCAGTCAAAGAGTATAATTTCAATTTTTTTGTAATAGCCCAAAACTGTTCTGCCTAATCCAACACTAGTCCTTTTCTGTGTCTTCTCACCTGAACCTGTGATATCTCCTTACTGGTGTCACTGATACTAGTGGTCAGACTGGCAAGAATTTGAGGAGAAACAGCGTTTAAAGCACTTGGACACTCAGATCCGATTGCAGCTAAGCATTCACAAATATGGAGCTGACTAGATTCTGAAGAGGGAAACAATAAAAAAAAATATTGATTTTGACAATAGGTGCAACAAGGCAAGATGATGTTATTTATACATTCTGCAATGAACTTTTTTTCAGTGTCATTTTATACATTCTGCAGCCAACTTTTTTATATTTATTTTTTTTTTACTTAGAACAGTAAAACTTATGATAAAATAAATCATGGTGAAGCCTGTCCCCTGTGAACAGGAACTTACTTTAAAAAAAAAAAAGCAACTTTAGTATTATCTCTAATAACATGTCTCATTACAAACTGATTTAAAAACAGTCTTAAAAATTTTTTTAATTCGTTTCATTGCATGATAATACTGACAAAAAATAATACTTGTCTTTCCCAAAACTAAATGAAAATAATGATGATAAGAATATTTCAATTATAATCTTGTCTTCTTCTTCAAATCTAGTGTCTCCCTAGAACAAGTTGTCATCTTATCATAATGCTGCTAATGGAATGATAGAAAGTCTATGTCTGAAGTTTAAAATATAAAAATCAATTACCTGTGAGGCATTCTGCTCTTTAACGATATAAATCGTTGATATCAGTTTAAGCGAGCACTATTAACATAAAAAACTACTCTCTATTGACCTTTCTAATCTTCAAATAAAAATAATTATCTGAGGAGATGCATTATATCGAGTGTGATTTTTAAACATATTGAACATTTATTAAGCAATGTCATACCTTCTGCCAGTGCAAGTACATTGGTAAGAGTGTGGACAATCTTCTCGCTAACTTCCGGAAAGTTTTTGCAAAGGTTCACTGCATTCCTTAGAACTAGTTTGAGCTTAAACATGTCTTGATCAGCTGGATTAACTGCCAGGAGAAGTAAGTATGACTGTATTGCCCCAACAGCTTCTTCTGTGAGGTTTTCACCAACACCTGTCACATAAAAAAAAATGTATATATGGTTTGTTGTTTCGTCTACAAAATGCAAAGAAAATATTATAGCACTCACTCGTCCTTAGATTAGTTGACAGGGTAAGTGGATGGTAGCCGCTTACTCTGGGATCAAAGAGTTCAAAGATTTAGCCGGTGAGATACATGAACAAGAAAAAAATAACATATCAGCAAAACTGTTATGCCCATGTCAAGAATTTGTTCTTTTGTCTTCTTGGTGCTTTTTTGTTCCTTTTATGATATGAATCAGTTCCGGTGTCATTTTTTCATGGAAAGGTTTTTATTCATTCACTCTTTGGATCCATACCATGCACTGGTTCTAATCTGAGTGGTAAGAAAAACCATGCAGATGAGTTAAAAGAAGATATACAATTTCCAATTTGACTACTCTGGTGACAAGTCAATTTTATTTTCAAACTCATTTTCAATACTTCCCCCCCCCCCTTTTTTTTACCCTATATCAGGGGTAATTTGGCAGTAAAGAAGACATTTTAAGTCTCATTGTTGTGCTGTATTATTGCTTTAAAGACAGGATGGTTCATATGCCTAGAAGTAATCTGATACCCAATGTCTCTTACATTTGCAAATAGCAAGGTTTGTCAATAACTGTATTGCTTGGGTGGCCAGGGTTGTGTTTGGGTGATAGCAAAACTCTCTGCACACATCAACCACTTTAGTATCTGAAAAAAAAATATAAGAAATTTTGTTGTTAAATAAGGTACATGTTACATAAGTAATAGACTATGCAACTTTCAATAAGAATAGCAGGATTTTGCACTTCAAAGACAAAAATTGTGTTTACTGTTAACAAGTAATACAAACAGATATAGTCATACTCTTTTAATGAGATGGTATACAACATGGTTTATTTGGCACTACTTTACCTAAAAATCTAAGTTCAAATAAATTCTACTTAACTTTACACTTTATATTTACAGCAACAAAAAATTATAGAGAAAATTATTTCAAAACAAATTTTCAATTTTTATTGTTTACCTCTTGAGAGGGACAGAAGGTTGACTGCAGAGTTACCACACACAGCATTCAGCACACGGACTGCCTTTACCTTCAGGGTCAATGATTGTACCTTGAGAGAAAATTGGGCTATTTCCTGGGGATTAATATGTTATATAAATAAATGAGATTGTAACAATAACAGAGATAGCAGAAGTTTGTTTCTTTTTAAGACAATTAACGTGGCAACAAATTTATTGAAAATCTTGTTTTTTAGTTTAAAATCAGTGCAGCAAAAAGTTCTGGGATATTATCAATGTGTAAAAAAATGTGCATCTATGGAAAAGAAAAACAGGAAGATTTTATTGATCCATTCAATATTTAGATGAATAGAAGAATTTGTACACGTTTGGTTTTTTTTAATAATGCTAATTTGAGAAAATGGAAGTACAAAAGTTTTTAAAAGAAAACTTAGCAAAAATTTACATACTTCAACATTTTCAGATGTCCACAAGTAGGCAGTTCTCGCCACCAAAAGTTTCAGATCATCAAGACAAACAGCTTTAACTTTACTCCTTGAGTCCTTAGCCAGGTAAGAGAGTAGCAGGAGGATATGATCTTGCATACTGACAAGTGAGTTCAGGGTCAGTTTTGTCATGGTTCTTAATGTCAGAATTACATAGTTTTCTCCTGGGTAACCACTTAAGACTGAATTACATAGTATGATTGCCTGTAAAAAAATTAAGAAAAAGAAAGAAAGAAAAATTACTTTATATTTCATTCATACCTATATATTTTTAAAGCACATATTTTCTAATCATACAGCAAAAAAAAATGATTTTGTTTTTAAGTAGGATACTGTAAAAAAAAAAGCAACCATGCCTCCCAAGACCGATGAGGCTTTTCTACATAATAAGTAATATTGTAATCCATAGAAAAATATCCATATAAATAATTCTCAATGAACATAAAATCTAAAACAATGTGCCTTTCTTTTAATGGTTTAGGAGAGATGTGTTGGGGAGGATGAATGGGAAAAAACGGGCAGGGTAACAAGGGGGGGGGGGGGGGGAGGGGGGGGGGGGGGGGGGGGGGGGGGGGGGGGTTCAAAGGTTCAAAGGTAGACATGTTGTTATGTTTAGAAGGGATTGAGCTCTGTATTATCTGCTGCGATTTTTCCCCTACGCATTGGGTCTGTGCAAATAACTTTAGGGCCTACCTACACACTATGTACCATGTAATCGGCCAAGTCCCCAAAATCACACTCTGTAATACCTTCGCCGTATAGGATCTTTGTTGATACCCATGTCTAGATGACGTAGATTGGTGCACATGTAAAATCCAAATCAAGATCTAGATGAAGATTACCTAGTATGGACTAGATCTACATTACTAGGTGATAGAACACTACAGTCGTAGACAGCATGTTTCGCATGATAGTAGACATTTTCACATAAGATCAAACGCAATTTAAGAACAAGTAGTTTAAAAAAACCGCGGGTTGGGAGGCCTGGATGTGAAGATTATGGGACCGGTAATAATCGGACAAATTAACGATAAAATTAATGAATGCAATCAGAACCGATACTTGGAAATGACGGCGATGGTAGAGGACTAGATGTAAGATAAAGAGATGAATACTATTATTCAGAGTTTCCGACGTACAAACAATAAGCAAATCAAGACATTGGAGTCAATCGATATCATAATGTTGACTAACCTAATTTTAAATAACTCAATGACAAGCACAAAAACAAAAGAGAAATATTGCTAATCGATGTAATAATGAAATAGTTCCTACATTTTCTTGTGTGCACATAACTTTCTTTATGCTTCTCAAGTTTTGGTTTTCCCATTTGACAGAAAAAGCAAGCCATACATCAAAATGTTTAGAGCATGCGCGAAAAAAAATTGAGGTTATCAGGAAAGTCATATTTTCCAAAAAAATGTATTGGCATATTAGAGGACAAAAAGCGTACGAAAATATGCAAAAGCGTACCAGTTGGCAGCTCTTTTGGTCTCGTAGTGTTTACAAAACTGACCTTTTTTGCAGATTCAGAGTCATGGTGCATGTGCTGCAGGATAGGAATCAATTTCAATTTCATCTCAGCTGGTGTGGCCAATCCATTGATCATGGTACCAATTTTATGGCACACACTACTGGCAAACATTCTAATTGGGACAAAAAGGCAAATTTTTGTTAAAGAGGAAATGTCATTGATTGAATTATAATAATATATTCATAATGGGACAAGACTCCTGAATTGGTTTTATATGAAGTAAATTTTTCTACCTCAGTTTCCCTTGTTGCTCAATAAAGTTATAAATCTTTTCTTACTTGAATTTAAACATAATAATCTTTACCTTAATTTTCCTTTTAAGCCTTTTTAAATCTATTATTTTAGCAGATTTTTTTCCCTCTAGACTCCATAAAATAAAAATATCATTTGATCAAAATCATATAAAAAGATTCACTTATTTCAGGATAAGTTAATAATAATAATTCATAATGTTTCCCACATTATAAACCATTTGTATCATTTATCTCTGGAGGGTCTTGTGTTACAACAATTTTTTACTTGGATTTTTCCGAGAACTTTTCAGCAGCGAAAATGGCAGCTTCCACTTCCATAGAGTCTGTTGAATCCATCGAAAGTATTATGCTGTGGTGGACATTCTTTTTTTCCGCAATGATGCTAGCAAAACTACCCAACGTTCTGCAAAGTAAAAAAAATTAAGCAGTTTTTAGTTTTTGAAAAATAGGACCTTTGTGGGGGTTTTGTTCATCTCCATTAAAATAATTGTGATGTAACAGACTTCTCATCTCTGTCAATATAAAATATTTATGTCATTATTCTCATTCATACCATGTAAACTAATTTTTATAAGTTATCATAATTTTAAAAATTTAAAATTACACCTGCAGGTGATATGAAAATTTACAGTTAAGTGGATCATTATTTTTTTACTGAACATTTCTGCGTAGAGCGGCGTGGGGTATTGAATTAACATTCACAACCCCTTGATAGATCTTTACTATCTCTGACCTGCCAACTTTTTTCCTCAGAAAATCTGTACATTTACAGGAAATTGGCATCACTCAATTTAATGAATAATATTTTGCAAAAGTAAACAAGGACTGGACAATATAAAATTTACAATCTCTGAGAATTGATAAGTGGAAAAAAAAAATTTTTAAAAATAACATAGATTGTTGCTAAAGGGGGTGGGGCACCTGAGTCATTTTTCACAACTGTTCTGCTAGAAAAATTTTAATATTATAACGAGATTTGCCAAATGCGAATAATGTTTTGATCATTGTTGTCATGATGACAACGCCGTCTTGAATGTTTGCGCCATAAAATGCATGCGTCCAAAACCTACCTAGTCCTACAAAAACATTTTTATTTCAATGAAATTTGACCAACACAAACTTTGGCATCTGTATGTAGGGATTTTTCAATAATTTGAAAAATGTATTATCTTTGAAGAATTTTTGAAATTGGTACTTACTGAAATCTCAAATTTCTTGATTTTTTTCAACATAAAGGAAGGCAAAGAGAGAATAAGAGAGGTAAAGGAGAGATAGATAAGAAAGGAGAGAGAGAAGGCAGACGGAGAGAAAGAGGACTGAGTAAGAGAGGGAGCCAGAGTGAGGAAATAGGGCTGGAAAGAGAGTGAAGGGAAGAGAGAGAATGTGGGAGGGAGAGAGAGAGAGAGAGAGAGAGAGAGAGAGAGAGAGAGAGAGAGAGAGAAGGAAAGGATGGAGGAAGTGAACAAAGGAAGCCAGGGTTAGAAGAAAGAGGATGAAGGGAGAGTGATGAGGGATAGAGAGTGACGAGAAGGGTGGATGGAGGGAGAGAGAGAAGAAGTGTGAAGGGACACAGGGAGGGGTAGAGAAGGAGAAGAGAGTGAGAAGGGGAGCCAGAGTGAGGAGTGAGGGAGTGAGGAGGAGGGAGGGAGAAAAAGAAGAGGGATGGGGTGAGATGGGGGAAGGGTTGAGGAAGAGGGAGAAAGATAGGAAGCGGGGAGGTATAGTGAGAAGGGTGAAGGATAGAGAAAGAAGGAGAGACTGAAAGAGAGTTAGAGGGGAAGGAGAAATAGAACGAAATAGGACTGGAAAGTGAAGAGGAGGATGAGGGAAGGGAGATAGAGAGACAGAGAGAGGTTAAACGACTTTCAATTTATACCTGAGTGTAATCGCACGTGCAAATGGATCATTGCTGTGGATGACTCCAAAAATTCGGCGTGTAAATTCATCAACAGAAAATATTTTGTCTTGGTGTTTCTCACTTTGTTGCCCAACACGCAAAACGCAGAGACGAATAAAGTTGTTCCTAAAGAAAGAAAAATAAAGTAGAAATCTTTGCCATATCATTTTGACACGATCAAATTGCAATATATACAGTTCAGATTCATAAAGATTTAACTTATAAAAAAAAGAACTTGCCTTAAGGGTTTAAATTTGTTTGCGGTTGTTTTAAGTTGCTCCACATGCAAGGCTGTATTTTAGCATGGTTATTTTTTCATCAACTATAGTATATCAAGTCTTAAGGTAGAGCACAAAGGCTCAAAGCATACCATTATTTTTTTTTAAATAAACATCAATAACACCGATGGTTTCTATTCTCAGTCTCAAGCAAATAAAATTTGATGGAGCACTGTGAGACCAAAATTATACAAATTTTTAATTGAACAATATTTTGGATAAATCAAAATGATTCATGAAAGAAAATATTATTTGATGTACAAGGCTTGGAAGAAGGTTTTGGTTAAGTCATCTTTTTTGTTTTCAATTACTATTCTACAGTGCTTAAGAGTCAAAAGAACAATTTTCTTCTGTGGCGCTTTATGTCGTTTATTGATCCAAAGATTTATCAATTACCTGTATTTTTCTTCCCAGTGCTACTTATTCCATTTCTTGTTAGACTAAACATTTGCTTCCTTTAATATTTTTATCAATGGTTTGATCTAAACTTATTAAAATAAAAGCATACCCTCCACGAAACACATCTGCCACTTTTAACATTGCAGAGTTGATCAGGATAGGAAAAGGATATTTTTCAAATAGTCGTGGAAATTTAACAATTGCTTCACATTGTACCCCAATCTGTCCTGACCGAAGGGCTGTTGGAAAATGGGAAAATGAAAAAAAGCATATAATACAAGTTTAAAAACTTTTGTAGATTCTAATTTATATAAAATTCTATAAAACATCAATTTTTCAAGAAAGAGAGTGAGAGAGAGAGAGAGAGAGAGAGAGAGAGTGTGTGTGTGTGTGTGTGTGAAAAAGATCATAGACAAAAGTGGTCGCAATAGATAGGTAGTCGTCTTAGACAATAAAGGTCAACTGAGTATTTGCAACATTTTCCTACTGCGTTATAGGCAAGTAAAGCGATTATTAAAAACAATCCCTTCTCAGTTCCCTAATGCACTGGGTCAAATAGTAGTATCCAAAGCCAGTATGTGCATATTTCAATTGACAAAACTGAAAAAAAATTAGGTCCATGCTGTTACTTATCAATATTAAATTGTAATCACTAAACTGTCGGTATTCCATAGTCTACCACAAGCCTATCAATTAGAGCCATTTAGATTGGACTAATTTGTAGGTGTAGATCTAGACCTACATCTTTATGTCTGCGCCCCCTATACTACTGTCATTGTTTTATCGATGCATGTACTTTTTTCTTTAGTAGGAACAAAGTCCTACCATAGCCCCCATTTTCTTTAGATTACTCACTCCCTCTCTCCCTAATGTTTCTATCTGCCTCCTGCAACTTTTTTTTTCTTTCTGTCTGTCTTTCATTTTCTAGTTATTTTCGTTCGTAATCCTTTTTTCCTCTCTGATAAATTCCTTCTCTCAATTTTATTTTAGCTTACATTCTTTCTATCAAAAAAAGTGTTCCTCATAATTATCCCATTCCTCTGTATACTCAGTTACACTTTATAACCTTGGCCTGACCATTCCTCCGATCTCTTAGTCTTACTTATGCTGATCATTCACAACTTTCCCTTGACACAAGAGACACAATGTCAGTGTCTACAGTAACCACTGTGTACCAGTAAACATTTCTCCCTCCCAATCGCCCCTCCCTTTTTTATGTACGCCATTATTTCTGCGAAATTTATTCTTGATAAAAAAAAAAGTGGTAGCGCTGAACAGGATTTTGTCTGTTTTGGTTGGATCATTGGCTGCCTACGGTCGCAATGAGCAGGTTTTTGCGATGGGTAGGTTTAGCAAAATAGAGGAAAAACACAAGGTGGTCAATGAAAAGTGGTCACCATGGACAGGTGGTCTGCAGGGCAGGTTAGACTGTATGGGGATCTCTAACCGAATTTTGCTGTACGCTCATAAAGTTTATAGTAATTAGTACGATTTCTGACTAATAAAATTGTTATTTGGTGGAGCAGCCAAAGAAAGTGAAACTCTCTCCTTGTCAAAAGATTAAGTCTAAAGGAAGATTTATAATACACTATACAGTGTGAAATAATATATATATATTAATATATAGGGCGTATAGCAAAATTTTGACCAAAAAAAAACTATAGCGTGAATAGACTCAGTCAAATATAAACTAATTAACCCCTTCTGGTGACAAAATGATGTACGTATACGAAGAAGTGTACATTGAAAAAAAGACCAAACTAGGGGTGCTACATCAGTATCAAACTTTTTTTGTAGGGGTTTGGGTGGACCTGAACACGTTATTGGAAACTAATGACTTCCAAGGGCCAAACAAATTTGCACTCCTCAAACAACAGGCTGAACTAGGAAAGTGGTGCTGTGAAAGCGACCCACTGTCTGTACACATAGACTCATAGAGATGGCTTTGTTTGTTGCTTAGCATCAGCACTATATGTGGACAGATCCGAAGACTAATGTATGAGAATTTTATGTGCTACATCAAAATGACAGTAAGGAGATACCATGGCTCTGTCTCAGCCAGTCACATTAAAACTGACACCTACCCAAGCAGTTGGGGGGTGAAATGAGTCAGAAATCAGACATTATAGACCTCCAGTGCTAACTTTTATTTTTACTAATCATGGGTTTCTAACCAAGTACAGAACGATTAGCAGACCAACATTCTACCACTGCGCACGTTCGCCTCCCTGCACGTAGGCTATTGTAAATATGGCACTGACAATAGATTCTAGTGCAAACAAAGTGTAATGAACCAGATCTAGACCCTAAGTAAGTAAATCTAGATCTAGATCTAGATCTACTCTAGTCTAGTCTCTAGATCTAGGCCTACATGCTGTAGATCTAGCTGAATATGAGATGATGAGAGAAAGATCAGGCCTATTATCGATTAAGAATTATATTTCATTCAATCGTAAGAATAACCTTTGTCCAATTCGGTGAGAGCCGACTTAGCATCTTGCTCTTGTTCGAACGAAACATTCGTTTGGCGAGAAGTTATGGCAGCAGCCATTTTTATTAGTTTTTCTATTTTCGCTTTTTCAGTTCATAGTTTTTAAAGTTCTTGGGCTTCTTTCTTTTCCGAGCGACGGTATGCGTTATTGCATGTTTGGTACAAATGAATGGTCAAGTTTCTCAACCAAAATAATTATTGGTGGGACCACGGTCTACTGCGTCTGTGTCCATCGAAAAAACAGCTTGAATGTTGTTTTTCATCCAAAAAATGTATAAAGAATATAGCCGAGAGCCTACTTTTTGAGTAGGTAGAATGTATGGCGATATCTGAGTGTTCAAGATATTCGTCCAGAAAAAAAGCACTAAAAACAATCCTTGGGGGAGATAGATATCTCAGCTTCGAGTTTGATTGGAACTCAGTTGAGCTATTTGATTGTGACTTAAGATCTCATCGAATTGCCTATATCCTTTATTTGACAGAATAAACAGCCATCTCTGTTCAGAGCTCTTTCGAAAACCGAAGGTACGTTACTTAAGCCTAGTGTTCCGTTCATATACAGCTATATTTATTGACTGAGAAATGAGATAAATTGTAAGTGATTGGTCGTTCCCTGAGCAAAATGCAGAGGGTGAGAGAAACGTATTAAAAATGAATAGAGGGAAAGAGAGAGATAGGGTGCCATTTCTTCACTCAGAGAACACATGTTGGGAGGTGCTTTGATGAAACAAGAAGTTTGAAGTATTGACAGGAATGATAGAATTATGGCGCATCTGGGTAACTTTACATATTATTGTAGGGATAAGTTATGAAAAATAGTATAAAATTAGCTGAGTGTATAGCAAAATTGGATAGCTGCCTCTTTACGGTACACTGCACAAGAAAAGGTAACAGTAAGTGTAACAAAAGGAAATTCGTTTTTCTCCGTGGTTGTAGTTGGGTTTGATTTTTTTTCCACTACTCTGGCCAGCATCAGATGTTTATACCATTGGAACCAAATGGTCACAGGTTGCAACCGCAACAGCGCTTCTAGCTTAAACGTTCGATCCGCTTGTTTGGTGCTATTGGTAGTGGTCATAATGTCATACCGATTCGGTGCTGGCGTGCCATATGTTTCCATGCCAAAGGAGCTGGTGCCAGTCTGATGTTCACATGTAGGCGGGTCCCTGTCCATTCTTTTATGTTGTGGTACTTCTCCCTGATGAGTCGGCCTTTCCCTCTTCTTTCTTCCATTCTGCTTGTTATGATTGTTTGAGCGAGGCTTCTCATGCCTTGCTATGTGGCCCAAATAAGCCAGTTTATGGTGTTGTATGTTTTCTAGAAATTCTCTTTTAACAGTATGTGTTCTCAAGACTTCTTCTTTTGTTATTCTGTTTTTGTAACTTATTCTTGCTAGTCGTCGAAATATCCACATCTCGAAAGCTTCTAGGGTCCTGTTATGCACTTGAGATAGCTTTACCTGCAACCATTGAAATCGTCACCTTAGATAATGTAGGAAACAATGTAATAATTTTTGAAATTTTGTTACATGGCCGCCATATTGGATTTTGGGTACCTAAAATCAGCGAATTTCAAAATCTATCTTGTCTACAGTTCTTTATCTATCGGTTTGAAACTTGTCAGACATGTGCAGGAACATACAATAGAGGAGGTTGGCTACTCGTAATAGATTTTTAAACACATTGATTACTTTACTATACAGCGATAAAGGGAATAAAAACTCATTTTATTTGTTTTTAAATCTCATATTTCTCAAAAACTAAACAACAAAATGTAAGCCTCTTGGACTTTTATTACATCAAGCAACCACATCATACGAATTTTCAAATTGATTCATCAATTTGTGTTGGAGGATGTAGATTTTTAGTGGGGAAAAATAATTTTTGAGAAAATCGCATTTGAAAGTAGCGCATATAAAATTTAAAAAATGTGAGAAAAAAAGCTGCCCCAAATTCAATCCTGAGTCATTCCACCCGTTTATGCTGGTTATCTCTCAAAGGTTTTGACAACTGAAACCAAAGATCCAGCTTCAAAATAACAATAATAAATAGAAATTGTGCTAGCTTAAGCGACGAATTTGTGATGGGATGTATGAAATAACACCCGTGTGCCTTGGCCACGTAATCTCCCCCTGACCTCAAGCGTCTCAGCCACGCAGGACGCTCAGCCAGACTGCCTGATGGCATAGCGACACTAGCCACGTCACGTTATGAACCTCTCTTGTTTACACGCTGAATGCAGGTGAATGTGCTGCGTATTATAGCCACAACGACTGGCTATAAAAAATCCAAATTTAAAATGAACCCCCACCCCCCTTACTTATTTTGTGGTTCATATGTCCACAAAATGGTTTAACTGACTGCAGAAACTACGGGATGTCGGTTATAGGACACCTTTGGCACAGAGTGGCTAGCCACGCTGAATTATTTAAGTGTAGAGAATAATCTAACGTAAAGCAGATCACTGCGTGGCATGTAGAATTATATGATTGAAAACTAGCCAGGATCGGTCGCTGGGCCGTGAACGGAAGTATCGGGTGGGCGAGAAAGTAAGTAAGGCTGGAATCTAGGGGATTATTGATAGGGGAATCTTTTTGAGGGAGTGTTATTTAGTCTACTTTCAACACAGTTTAAAAAAAACACGCCAGTGTGGGAAACGTGGAATATCGTAAAAATGCATAGTAGGCTAAATGTATTAATTAATTCATGAATATGGACTCGTGTAGAAAAATTCGTCATTAGTGAAGGATGTCTTGGTATGTTAGAATCGAGAAGGGTTTAAATCATGATACATCAGCCGATCTGTAGATGAGATTGATCAGAGTTTGGAACTCTGTGTGTGAAGGTGTACGTGTGGACTCACGACGCGAGGGGCCAATTTGTTGGTGCTGCTGTGACGCATATCACAACCCAGTGGTAGCACGGATGAATGCCAAGCTCACGAATTAAAAAAAAAAAAGCAAACGGGACATACAAGCAGTATGACATTGATGGGCTCAAAATAGAAGCAACAACAAGTCATAATAAGGAAGTTCAGAAAAAGTACCAAATGCTGGTGAAAGAAACACGGAACAATATGAAGTAACGTACACAACGGAGAGCGTTGATAGAAAATGGACGGCATTGAAAGTGAGTATGACATATGAACTGGAGGTATTGCCCAGTAAAAGAAGGATGACAGAAGAAATCTTAGAAACCACGAGAAAACGCAAGGAAGCTTAAATCAAAAACTAACAAGCAAAATACAAAGTATCGAACAGATAAAAAGGACTGCATCAAGGCAAAAGAAACATGTCTGAAAGGGAAATACAAAGAATATGAAGAAAAACAAAGAAAAAATTGCAATAGGTGAAGTTGAACCCACAGGTTAGTGGTTGAACTATTGTGATATAAATTCAGAACCTTTGGTGGAATTTGAACCTATCCGTCACACAAGTTTGTGGTGGGCGGAGGTAAAAAAAAGATTAAAAGTTAGCAATTAGTCACATGATCTTCAAGATGGCCGACGACGCAAAATGTTTTGCTGCTTTCCTGAATGGCTTATCTAAACAAATTTATTTTAGGAATGCTGAGCTTACCGACAATGTTCTAAAAGAGCAAATTTACCCTGATCTTCCCGATGAGGATTTCAACCGGCTTAAGTCAAGGACAGCTGGTTTGCTCAAGGTAATATGGATCTAAAACTATTCTGTGACAAGATAAACTAGCAAGAAGGCTATACTGAGTATACACTACAGGCTATAGAAATCACATTATATAAGCGCAGCACACTCACAAGCTCTTTCAAGCTGCGTGCTTTTGAAATCTTGTTTACACTTATCACAGTACATCACGCAATGTTTCTTTTTTATAATATAGTTCGCCATGTGTACTATCCGGTGGAATACATCTTTAGAAGCCTTGGACTTGGTTATATGTCCCTTAGAGACAAAAAATTAGGCTTTATTTTTTTTATTTTTTTTTGTGAATGGTTAAGTGTTTGGTAACCAATTCATAGGTGCGTTCGCCGTATTTGATTTTTTCAGGCCTTTGTTTTCTCCCATCCAGAAGGAAATACTCTTTTTAGCACAATAACAAAAGAGCGATCAGCATACAATATACATGAAAAAAGATTCATCTGTGGTAGATTTCACGAACCCTAGGTTTCCTGTTTTAAAAAAAATGGGGGCACCTGCTGAAATCGCCAGCTTGCTAGAGCAGGCAAGAGCAAAAAATCCAGGGGAAGGTTACTAATGAAATATGACCCACTCTCGTCAAACAAAACTATCTCTACTACCTATTATTCTCATACATGTATGAGGCCAGACTCTACAGTTAAAGGGAGAGGATTACAAGTTCGGGCTATTAGCTGCTCCATGTCTGTTACCAAAGCATCAGTGAAATCTCCCATCACCATATCTAGGCCTCGCATTGGACGTGGTAGCCCTGGGGTAGAATATCAGCTTCCAACTCATGAGGCAAGGGCGTCAGGTGCCTTTGGGCAGGGTTGGCAGTGCCCGACTTGTCTCGCGTAAAAGGGGTTGTTTTACAAAAATAAAAAAGGATGACAAAAATGAAAATCAATAATAATTGTATTCGTCAGTATATGCAACTAAAAGAGATTAAACAATAGTACACTCTTTCCAGGCGCGATGTGCTTTAGATCTACATGCGTGGAGAGCAGGGGCAGACTATTTCCAATTTTCAAGATCGCAATGCTGAGTAGAGCCCCCTTTCAGTATCACCAAGGTGGGCTAATGTGAAGTTGCCCAACGTCCATGTAGTATTCCTAATACAAAAATTGGACTTTGACCCTAATGCTTTCCATGTCTTCCTAATAAGCCAAGGTGGGCTTGACAGACTTGGCCAATTTTTCTGATATCTTGAACCAAATCCTTTTATATTTCTGAAGTAATAACTCTAGGCCTCTACATTTATTCAGACAAGTCTCTGGTAGTCAGTTTAATGTAAACATGTCAAATAGGCCCCTTATTAATAATACAACCATTATATTTATTATTTTTAACCTAAATTTTAAAACAAGCTATGAATTAAAATATACTTCAGCATTAGTGCAAACAGGCAATACAATATGACTGAAGATTGAGTTTGTGAGACAAGCCACAGAGGGATGGGCCAATGTGGTGTCATTTTTAGGCATTTGAGAAAATGTTGGTTGTCGTCTAGCAGTTCTACACGCACACAAAGTACAACCAGACAGTGAAAGTTAGCTTAGGATCTCTGCTTCAACCATTCTTAGCCAAAAACCCCATCACCTCTCACACATTCACTTTTTTTTACAGTCATGTATTATTACACTGTGTAAAATCAAGTCCAAGGGAGCAACACAGATAGACAGATCAAACAGTTTGTGTGCGACAAGTATAATGATGTATATATATTTTTTACAATCTTCAGAGCTTGGTGTCAGCAGATATGGACATGACACAGTTGGAAGCTTTTCTAACAGCTCAGATGAAGAGAAAAGAAGGGGCTCTCTCGGAACAGCAAGCAGCAGCATTAAGAAAGTTTTGGAAAACCAATAAAGTGAAAATTCACGACTCTATTGTAATACAGACAATGTGGGGTAATAGCCTTGAAAAAGTTTCATGGAGAGTGGACTTGCAGTCTCAAACTCGCAATACAGAGCAAATCAACATTCCAACAGCCATAATGGAGCTTCATCTCTCAGACAATCTAGACTCATCAAATTCAAAGGTGAGAATATGTTCTGTTGTTTTTTGTTTCCATTTCTAAAACAAGTACTAGTAGCAGTAAAATTGAAATCATGATTACCCAGGGATTGAGAGGTGTTTGGATGCACTGGATTAAGAAGAAGTAATACTCCTTTCTTAACATTAAAAAAGTTATTTTTTTGTTTCTGTTTTGGTTTAGGGGTGCAATAGCCCCGGGGTAGAACATCGGCTTCCATTGCAGGAGATCCTTGTCTCCAGCCCTAGTGATTTTGCCCTCTATTGGTTGAGTCGGTGTCAGTTTAATGTGACCAGTTGAGATAGGAGTCATGGTATTCCCGCCTTGTCTTGTTCGTGGCAGTACATTAAAATTGTCTGACGTCAGTCTTGGGGCCCTCTTACAATATAGCCTGTTAAGTGCTGGATTTGGACGTTAAACCAACTCAACTCAGCAAAAAAAAAACGACGATTGTGTTCTAAGTGTGGATTCCTTCTGGGTTGGATTTCAGTTTCAAGATCTATTTTAATACAGTTTGAAATAATTGAGTCATGATGTTCTTAGAGTAACTAATGTAAGCACATTGGATTATGGGATTATGTTTCAAATGTTAGGTAACATTTTTGAGACTTAAATCTTTATTGATACTGATGAAGAAAGGTTAGCAATCAGAAACAGAAACAGACAAATTTTTACCATCCATGGCTATTGTGAAAGCATTTATGTGACTTAAAAAGATAATATGATCAGATATATTTATTACATGTATAAACTAAGAAGTAGAACAATACCAAGCATGAAGCATTCCTTGTTCAGTTGCAAATTAATGTGTTGGTTTTTGTTTTTTTTTGTTTTATTATGGCTACATCATTAAATTTGTGGCATTAAAGTGTTCATGTGTTTTATTTTCTTTACAGGCATCTGAAGTGGTTCGGTTTGAGCTCAATGAAAGCAAGCTCTCATCGGTATTACAAGGGATGCAGGAGATTGAGGCCCAGATTAATAAATACACAAAGAAATAATCAGTTCTTTAGTTTATCCGTTTTGATGCAAATTTGTTTCTTTTATTCAGTAAAATTGTTTTTAATCATTCATAGTCATCAGTTAGGCCTACCTGTTGTGGATAAAAGTGTAAATATGTAAGTGGGCAGTTGTGAATGGATTCGATCATATGGTACGACATGCATGTAGTATCTATTAGTTATCTTTGTTTCAAAATGGCAAAAAGTGAAATGAATCAGAGAGAGAAAGGGAGAAAATGGTATGTGTATGTTTGTGCTGTTTTTTTGTTTTGGAAATATAATTTCACAGTTATTTTTAAAGTGGACTCCAAACAGAAAATAAGAAATAAACTTACTTAAAATAAATAAAAAAAACACTGGAAAAAAAAACTAACTGTTATTTAATTCCTAAATTATGTGATTTGATGATCATATTTATTTTACATAGATTTGGTATAAATTGAGATTCTTTTCATACTTATCTAGAAGTTACATACTAAAATTTACTTACATACAGTGCAATATATGTTAATCTCTTAACGTTGGTGTTAACATCAAGTAGCTTTGAGTGTGGTCTTTTTTGTCTGCATCTGTTACATGAATTTTAGAAAATTATTTATAATCATTGTTTATCAGAAAAATTGATATGGTCATAATTATCCTTGGTTTATCTTATTTTATTCTAAGCAACAAGCAGAAAAATAATTGTAGGGGAATATATGCATTGTAGTATATTATTAACCAACACAATTCAGAAAACAAACCTTACATCTGAAAATGAAATTTATGTAAAAAAATTTACAAACTTAGAGCAAGGAAAGATACTTCACCTTAGGTTTTTTTGTTGTAGTTTTTTTTATGTGCACGTCATATTTTGTATTGCTATAAATTTAATCCAAGATACTGAGTTTGCAGGAGTTTTAAATGAAAAAAAACAACTTGTTTTTTTGTTATTATTCCACTTATCAAATTGTATTGTTACTGTTTTTTAATATTCCGCTTATCAAATTGTATTGTTACTGTAAAGTAGGTGAAACATGTTGGTTTTTTTGCTTTCAATCCTTTCCTTTTTTCCCATTGATACAATCCACAAGATGTTCCCCCATGTAAACTTCAAAAAAGTAAATAAATTATGTATAAATCATCCACACTATTCTATATTTGAATCAAGCAAGTGATCCATAAGAAGATGTGCCTCAGTGGTCATTCCTTTTTTTTTTTTAAAGTAACTAGCAAATACTAATAATTTATTTTTAATATATTGGTTCAGCTTTTGAATTTTGTTTAGACTCTGCAAACAAACAAAGTAAATTTTATTTCTCTTTAAAGGGTATGTGTTCATTTAAAGGAAAGTCTGCAGGCTAAGAAACGAAATGTCACAAAAGATCTATTTTGAGTACATATGTGGATAGTTGCATACTATATTTTTAACCTTCATGACGTAATTCTTCGGCCATTTGTTTCAATGCTTTTACTCGAAGCAAATAAGCTGCAACACTCGGGGAGAGTTTGAGTAACTGATTGCAATGTTCATTTCCTTATTTTGTGAGCACATAAACTGAAGTATTTGCTACCAGTTCTGGCAACTGATTGTATTTTTCTTTTTTTAATATTCTGAAGCTCATTAAAAATGCTTTGGCGTCAGTTATTTTAACAGATTATAATGCACATATATCCGAAGTACATAAGCTGTAGCATTTGATGTCAGTTTAGACATACTTTGTTATTATTTCTATGTAAAATAAATTGAACAAAGAAGAGGTTTCGTAGGCCTATAGTTGATCCCGTGAGCACTGTTGGTATCAAGTACCAGACACCATCCAACATAGTTGATCCCGTGAGCACTGTTGGTATCAAGTACCAGACACCATCGCAACACGTTCTTTCTCTTTGTCTAATCTCTCTATCGCTCTCTCTATATCTATCTATCTATCTATCTATCTCTCTCCCCCCTTCCTTTTCTCTTTCTCTCAAAATATTGAAGATATGCAACGTAAAAAAGACCAAACGTTCTTTCTCTTTGTCTATCCATCTCTCTCTCTATATATATCTATCTATCTATCTATCTCTCTCCCCCCTTACGTTTCTCTTTCTCTGAAAATATTGAAGATATGCCACGTAAAAAAGACCAACTTGAACAATTTATTTTGTAACAAGTGGAGTATGGATGTCAATCTGAGCAAGGCCAAAATGATAGTTTTTAGAAACGGTGGAATTTCAAAGCAGTCCGATAAATTATTGGTGAAGGTTACATTATACAACATATAATAGCTATCTAGGTTTGATTTTTAATCGCGACTTAAATAGACGAAAAATTTGGCAATTTGATTGCAAAAACGGACACTTTAACATCTAAGTTTAGACAATAAGTGTAGTACTAGTAAATATAATAATTTGAAATTTAAAATCATGCTTCTAAAGTTTTTTTTACGTAAAGCTGAAGTTGATATTACGGTGCGGAGATATGGGGAGTACAGCGACAAGATTTAGAAGGAGCAGATGTAAAATACTGTTAAACGATCCTAAATAATGGAAAAACAGCGTGGAACTTTGCAGCTGTGAAAGATTGTGGCAGCTACCACCTTTTTATGGATTACCATAGTTTTGGGCTAGACTCTCAAGCTTAAATAATAAAAGATAGGCAAAGAAAGTTTATTTACAATTGATACTCCATCATAAAAGTGGCCGTTCAAATTAGGCATCGGCGATGAGCCAACTAGTATGTAAATTGGGCGTTGGTGTAGTGTGGTCATGTCAAACAATCGGGGGTACAAAATTAATGGTTTTGTTAATAGAGTTAAAGAAAGACTTAAAGGCTGGATGCTGTCCTCTGAATTAGAATACGAACTTGCTTACATGTGAGGTCTTGTTTCTTGATTTTACAATCTGCCGCACGTCTTTAATAAAGAAAAAAAGGAGGCTGGAAAGGATTGGCTTGCCCTTTTCCTTAAGAGAAATCCATCAATTTCCTTAAGATCTCCCGAAGCAACCTCTTTGGCACGTGCCACAGGATTCAACAGGAGCAGTGTCGATAGATTTTTCAGAACACTTGAGGGCGTTATAGACAGCAATGGCTTAACTGCAACCCAAATTTATAATATGGACGAAAGTGGCATCTCCACCGTACAAAAAAAGTGTCAAAAGGTTTTCGGACAGAAGGGAAAACACCAAATTGGCGCAATTTCAAGTGGGGAGAGGGGTACCAACACTACGGTTGTATGTTGTTCCAGTGCTGCGGGTCAGTTTGTGCCACCATTTATTATTTTTAAACGGAAGCGTATGTCACCAGAACATGGCTTATCTGTTATCATTTTATCTTTCCCACCACACACTACACACAGACTCCAACCATTAGATGTTTCCTTCTTTAAACCACTACAGACATTTTATGGTCAAGCCCAGGAGACGTGGTTGCGCACCAACCCCGGGAGGACGATAACACCCTTCCAGATCTGCCATCTGTTCAATGCCACCCACATGAAGACGCACAAGTTGGCAGTTTTAGAAAGTGTGGCATATGGCCATGTGACAGAGATGTTTTTACAGAAGCTGATTTTGTATTCAATACACCATCACTTCATCCGCAAACAAACCAAATGGCGACCACGCTTCCCCAAAGGACAACATCTATCTCTGCAACAACAAACCTTGCTGTCATTTTTGCAACAACAAACCCTGCTGTCATCTCTGCAACAACAAACCCTGCTGTTATCTCTGCAACAACAAACCCTGCTGTTATCTTTGCAACAACAAACCCTGCTGTTATCTTTGCAACAACAAACCCTGCTGTTATCTCTGCAACAACAAACCCTGCTGTCATCTCCGCAACAACAAACCCTACTGTCATTTCAATCTCCGGTGTCAACTGTGGTCATTATGAATGTCTCACTCCAGTTCTCGTGCGGGTACAAGAATCCAAAAGCTGTGGCTCTGACCTCCAGCCCGTACAAAAAGAAACTTGAGGACTTAGTGGAGAAGAAAAACAAAACGAAAAAGTTGCAATGCAAAACACAGATAAAAGTTTAAAAAAGTAAAGTTCTTAGAAAACTATCACCAAAGTCAAAGTGTCGTAGATACAGCTGGTATTGCTTTATGTGTGGCGAAAGCACAGAAGAGAACATGATTTAATGTGCAAAAATAATATCTGAGATGGGTGCACGAAGAGTGTGCAGGGACATCAGGCTCTGATCCTAACTCCTATAATTGTGAATTATGTTAAACGTGAGTGTACCTAGATACACTATTGGTTTAGCTTAGAATGTTTATATTATCTTATTATCTTGTATTTACTTTCATTCAATTTTTTGATAACTGATTGTTTAGTAAAGGCTTCATTTATGCCAAACGTGTAAAAATCATTTATGTTATTCTAATTATATTAGTGTGTAACCTTTGTTTTTATATATTTTACAATGCAATATCCTTATATGAATTAACCTGAAAGTTGTCTCTGAAGTATAAATATAAATATTATACTATTACACTTAACTGTAACAACCCAATAACAATACGAAAATCAATATTTGAAGCCTTAGAACTGATTTTTTTTTCTTCTTTATGCTTGTTCCATATTTGACAACCAATTGTTTCATTTTTTATCCAAGTGACGGTAAAATGGAACGTTTTTGTGAAATAACTTTTCATTTCTTAAAATTTTCCATATATCGTATTAATAACGTTATTTTACTTTGCATATGACTTGAGTTATTACGTCTCGTATTAAAAATTTAAATATCAGTTTGATGTCATTCATTTTTTTATACATTTACTTCGCTAAGTGTTCCATATTTGCCACCTTTCCCTCTCTCTTTAAACCAACCATGAGCGCGATAAGTCCACCAGGTTAAGCGGGGAGGTACCTGCTTAAAACCCAAATGCATTGTTGGGTATCGCGTATCCTCCTCCGAGAAAGAGAGAGAGAGAGAGAGAGAGAGAGAGAGAGAGAGAGAGAGAGAGAGAGAGAGAGAGAGAGAGAGAGAGAGAGAGACAGACAGACAGACAGACAGACAGACAGACAGACAGACAGACAGAGACAGGAGGGAGACAGAGAGAGAGACATATAGAGACGGAGAGAGATAGAGAGACAGAGAGAGAGAGAGAGAGAGAGAGAGAGAGAGATAGAGAAAGAGAGAGAGAGAGAGAGAGAGAGAGAGAGAGAGAGAGAGAGAGAGAGAGAGAGAGAGAGAGAGAGAAAGAGAGAGAGACAGAGAGAGAGAGAGAGAGAGAGAGAGAGAGAGAGAGAGAGAGAGAGAGAGAGAGAGAGAGAGAGAGAGAGAGAGAGAGAGAGAGAGAGAGAGAGAGAGAGAGAGAGATTGATTCATACAAGAATACGATTTGCTTTCATAATTAAGCTAAGCCGTCGAACAAATGCGTTTTTAACATTTTTTTTTTTTTAAAGTCGCTTCTGAGTCAGTGTCTCTCAATTGTTGTGATACACTATTCCAACTTGTCGGTGCAGCTGCACTGGAAGCTCTCTCACCATACCTCTTAGCTCTAGATTTTTTTTACATTAAGAAGTTTTTTTTTTCCCGCCTTGATGGTAAGTATGGAGAGAGGAGATTTAACAGATAATACGGGGCTGTTTCGTTAATACATCTGTAACAGAAAATGATATCTTATACTCGATGCGTGATTTTACTGGCAACCAATGTAGATGCTTAAGGATAGGTGTTACATGGTCTCGCTTTCTCTTTCCTGTTACCATTTTAGCAGCACTATTTTGGCATCTCTGCAACCTGTCCAGACTCTCATTAGATAAATCCAGTTATAAAGAGTTACAGTAGTCCAATCATGGCTAAAAACCAAGTAGTCCATAAAAGATGAAGGCTGAAGCAAGGGTATTTCTTGGTGTTTCGTCCAGATCTTTTGTCATTGCGCGTATTCTCCGTATTTCAAGATAGACCAACCTACAAAGGTGACTTATATGTGGTCCCATTGTTAGATAATCATCTACAATCACACCAAGATTTTTTAGCGAGTTTTATCAACTTAGCTACATGTCCAACATTTATATGTGTTATTGCATTATCTTTCAGTTGATTTCTGACATCAAATAGTAAATACTATGTTTTGTCACTATTCAGCTGAAGTTTGTATGCAATCATTTGGTTACCTACTTCCTTAATACAAACTTCATATTTTCCTACAAGCCCAGGATAATCTGATGGTAAAACTGATTTATAAAGCTGAGTTTCATGCGCATACTTATGATGCTCTAAATCATATGCGCTTATAATAATAAACTGAGAGTTTTAGTGTATACCGGGGGGTAATGTGAAAAGTAAGGACCCAGCACAGAGCCTGGGGAATACCAAATTTCAAGTCAAAACAAGCAGATGTTTTACCATTAACACAAATAAAAACACAAACCGAGTGCCATTTTAAACGTACGAGCCGAACCACTTCAGAACAGTTCTTGTGAAACCATAGGAGTAGAACAGACTGTCTAAAAGAATGTTGCGCTTAGAATTAACATGGCAAGAACTGAAAACGTTCCTTCATCTGCAGCAATTAAAAGATCATTATAATATATGTTTTCAACAAAGCTGTTTCAGTGTTGTAATTTTTGTTTCTATCAACAGATTAATAAAAATTAGTTTCGAAAAAGTCGTTCTCAGTCGTTACTGTGCTAAACTCACTCCATTCTCACCGCAGCATTAAAGTTTTATCTCCTCGTGTATTCTATTTGCTCTGGTTTTCAAAGTAGGAATACGTCATTTTCTTTGCTGGAGGTTACTTAAAAAAAAAAAACCACTTCAGCGTAAAATTAAGAGATGCTTTATCGATTGTATTCATATGTAGAAAAACAGATACATTCAGTGTTTTTTTCAGTCACTCTCCAGATTCAGGCAATTGAGGTGGCTCAAATAAAGTTAATCTATTTTGGGTATTATATAGGCCGACTACTCCTCTTACTCTTAGGGGGAGCGCGGTGGTCTAGGGGTAGAACATCGGCTTCCGACGCAAAAGGTCCAGAGTTCGAATCCCGGCTGGTGCGTTCCCTCCTGGTTGGGTCGGTGTCAGTATAAATATGACCGGCTGAGACAGGAGTCATGGTATCCCCGCCCTGTTTCGTGTGTGTACAGCACATAAAATTGTCAGACGTCCGTCTTGGGACCCGTCCACAATATAGTCTATATAGTGCTGCTGTTGGACGTTAAACCAACCCAACCAACCAACCAACCAATCTTACTCTTAGAATAAGTATGCTCATGGACGTACATGGAAATATTTTGTAGCTGTTTACCTGTTATAAAAATAGCCTAGCTGGTATCCGTCATCAGACCCGGAAATGGAAATAAACTGCTAGAGCAGATTTTACTTAAAATGTGATGGGCGACTTGACAGACAATTTATGCTATTCTGAAATACAGAACGATTGTCTACATACCCCTTTCATTGTATTTACAGTGTTTACTATATGAGCGAATTATAATCACAACAAAAAAAAATTACACATTGCAGGAAAGTAAATTTGACAATACTACTTCCTTTGATGTCCAATGAAAGGATAGTCAATACGTAGGAGTCAAATGTTATCGAACCTGCCCTTCCAATTAATTCTAGAAGTCTCTGTGTAATCTAGAGCAGCATCACATACCAACAGAGTTGACAACGCTCGTCGCCCTACAAACGCTTACATCTTAGATCTACATACTTTTTTTCTATCCACAATCATCCTTATTACTTCATCATGCCTATCAATATATCTGCTGGAGGTGGAGGGGATAATGTTAGTCGGTCGGAATATAAAGACAAAGACAAGCCAACACAGATAAGATACAGTAATATTACTGCAGCCAAAGGTGAGTGATTTCTCATTCTTAGTTTGGTGGAGGCCTAATAAAAATATGCAGTGTTTACTGCTAATCTATATCTAATTTCTAAATATGTAACAGGGTAATCAATTTTTACGTCCATCAGATGATCGTCTTGATATCCGTAGTCTACAATTCTAATAAAATGGCAGCCCATCATATTTTGGCCTTCGGCTACAATTAGATTCTAGGCCTAGAATCTAGATCTAGAGAGACCACTGTATGTAAGAGCAAAATGGGCAGGGTGTGAGCCCTCCTTGGATAGTATTGAAAGATGGTTTGTCAACCATTAATCATCTCACTCAATTTTTACTTGACTGACTTGAGTAGAAGAAAAATAACAACCTGAAACTTACCTGTTTTAAATCATAGTTTTCAACCTTACAATCATAATTCATATGTTCATTGTAATTTGTATGAAATCTCTACATGGTTAGAATAATTTTGCTATTCATTCTCTCTTTAGCTGTTGCTGATGCAATCCGCACAGCTCTTGGTCCGCGTGGGATGGACAAAATGGTACGTTCACATACATGCAATTTAGTTTGGTTCTGTTGTTTTTTGTGTTTTTTGTTTTGTTTTTGTTGTTGTTAGGTTATGAATGTATGCAGGGTGAGGAAATGATTCAAATTTTAATGGCAAGTTCTCTCACTCCGTTCCTCTTTACTCATGTTTTACACTAGGCCTATAGCTTACCAATTACAGTAACATATTTTCATTTCTTGCAATTTCACATTGCTCCCTTTTTTTCTTTCCATATTCAGATTCAAGCAGAAAATGGAGATGTAACCATTACTAATGATGGAGCGACAATATTGAAGCAGATGCAGGTTTTACACCCTGCTGCAAAAATGGTAATGTTTTTCTTAATTTCATTTTATATTTCTATCCATAATATGGGTACTTCCTTGATGTGTCACAGTTTTTTTTAGTACATCATCTAAAATAATAACTCGACTTATTTCTGTTTTCTGTGTCAATCATGGCTGGAGATCAAATGTTGTCTTTTATTTTTCAGTTGGTAGAACTTTCAAAAGCTCAAGACATAGAAGCTGGAGATGGAACAACCTCTGTAGTTGTACTAGCTGGAAGTTTGCTTGATGCAAGTGCTAATCTATTGGCCAAAGGTATGCTTTACATAATTTTAAACACCATAAATGTTCTGATGACAGATTGAAGTGGAATAATGTTATAATTCAAATCACTAAGAATGGATGTTCCTTGTGACTTAAGCATGAATGTGTATTGGTTCAGGGGTACCAAAATAACCCAGATTAAAATGTAGTCAGTTCAATTTTTTTTATAATGAAATGAGTCGCAGGTGTAGAACTAACCTGTCTTTGTCCTTATAGGGATACATCCAACTGCTATATCAGAGGCATTTCAGCGAGCAGCCCAGAAGTCAACAGAGATTCTAGAATCTTTGGTCACCCCGTTAGATCTGGCTGATAGAGAATCCCTGCTCAAGAGTGCTTCAACTTCCTTAAACTCAAAGGTAAACTTCTTTTCTCAATTGCAAAACAAATTCAATGTTTTGCTCTGAATTTTCTACACACGTATATTAGTTTCTGAAGAAATAAAAGATCATGCAAGTCAATAGAATGGGATAAACTTTGGATGCTATGGAGTAATTCAGTTTACTTCTTTACAAAAAGAAAGCTTTTTCCTCTATCTGTTTTGAACATATCACCAAGGAGGAAAAAGAATGTAACAATATAATTTATGGTACTGTTACATTAACATGTACACTTCACAACAACCTGCATTGCTTATTTTGAATAAATTTACTACCAGTCAACAGTAGTAATTGATCTGTCCTTTCTGAGAAGGAAAACATGTCTCTGACTCAATATTCAAAATTCTGTTTAGCAAAATGTTTTTGGCAAAACATGCTTGATTACTTTCCACAGGTTGTCTCCCAGTATTCTTCAATTCTGTCACCTATTGCTGTTGATGCTGTGATGAAGGTCATCGATCCTGCCACTGCCACAAATGTAGACTTGAAAGATATTAAAATTGTCAAGAAACTTGGGTAATGGTTAACTTAAATAATTAAGAGATTTTTTAAACAGCTATTTACATACCCTCTTTTTATTTTAGCCTTTAGAAGCTTTCTGGTAATATGAGTATGTATCTTATGTTATAAATGCATGATCATGATAGTTGTTAGGGAGTTAAATATTTCAAAACTTGCTTTTAAACTGTTCTAAATATATATAACCATTACCCTTTACCTGTAAAAAAAAAACAACTTATTTTAGTTTTTACTAATCAAGTCTATCCATTTCGATATTTTATATGTGACACCTCAAAACTTGACTTTTAAAAGGTTTTCTTTTTTTTAGCAGAAATTAGTAATTCGTTATTATTTAGATTTTCAGCTTTTCGTAGTTTTATTTTGAAATCAAGATTATGTCTACACGTTTTCTTGATTCTAGTGGCACTGTTGAAGATACTGAACTGATTGATGGGCTTGTTTTTACAAGCAAAACATCTGGAGCAGGGGGGCCAAACAAAGTGGAAAAGGCAAAAGTGGGCCTTATCCAGTTCTGTATTTCACCTCCAAAAACTGATGTAAGTACCTCCGTATTCATCACCTTTTTCTTTAATGAAAGATGTAGTAAAAGGCTTTAGTCATTTGAAGTTGTATGCTGTAAATGGTTTTTAAGTCAAGATCAACATCCTAGGTGTCCTATTTTCCAAGAATTAAGTTGCAACTGCTCTGGCATTTACGTTTAAAATACCAAAAAAAAAAGAAACTTAGAATCCAATGATCAATGTTTCTACTCATTTGTAGCAGCGCAACCACCTACACCACCAAATGTCTCAGGCAGGATAGAATCAGGGGTAGTCCTGTTTCAGACCAGCACTTAAAAAAAGCTTTTTAGTGCCTCAAAATATAAAATGTACTTTAAAAAAATATGTTGCTTCTCTTATTGTTTTGTGAATATTTTATGTATTCACAGATGGACAATCAAGTTATTGTCTCAGACTACACACAGATGGACCGCGTACTTCGTGAAGAGCGAGCCTATATTTTGGATATTGTGAAGAAGATAAAGAAATCAGGCTGCAATGTGTTGCTTATTCAAAAGTCTATTTTGAGGTTTGTGTAAAATCTTCTTTATAAATTTGATATGTTGTTGGAAATAGCTTTTGATAAGTATAATATATATAATAGGATGAGAAGAGATTCAGGATTGATACTGAGAATAAAAATTACCATGTAGTTATCATATTATAACATGATTGATTATTATGCCTGTATTTGATCCAGAAAAAGTTAAAGACAGGAATGAGAGAGCTGGTGATTTAAGGGATCAGGGTTGAACCCAATCAGCATTGCTCCCTTCTAAAGCACATTTATTTAGTATATTGCTGGAGTAGGTTTTTAATTCTTAAAAAATAATAGTTGTAATTGCGGAAGGACCAGTCGACAAAAAGTTATATTGAAGAGTGAAGATAATAATTGAAGTCATTATGTAGTATCTAAATTGCAATCTTCTAGAATGTTCATATTTATATTCGATTTTGATGTAAATTTTTTACAGCTGAATCAATTTTATTAGCCTCAGTCACACTTTTTGCACTGGCTTCAAACAAACCGTGATGTATTTAGTTAAATTAAAATATTTTGAATATCAGATGACATGTATATGAACCTTATTTATTTGGCTAGAAAACTTCCTCAAAAGATTAAAGTAATATATGTTTGTTTTTTTGTTTTTTTTACACCAGAGATGCTGTTTCAGACCTTGCCTTGCACTTTTTGGCCAAAATGAAAATCCTGGTTGTTAAAGAAGTAGAAAGGGAAGATATTGAATTTGTTTGCAAGGTATGAATCAAACAATGAATTGTTCCACAAACCTGCTGTAATTTATTACGCCGGAGTGTGGCAAATTACGCTTTATGGTGGTCCTTGTCGAATTTTTTATTAGCAATTTTCATCCACAATCGACTGATGGCAGTTTGTGTGAAAATTTCTCTGAAGTCCAAAATTTAGTGCGCATATTTTGGATCTAGATCTGGGTGTAGATCGAACGTCCACCTTAAAATTTCGTCTACAATTTCAGTAATAATCTATTAAGGTATTAATAGTCCGCAAGGATTGAGAGATCAACCCTTAGGTACTAATAATAAACACTCGTAGATTCTTGATTGTGAGTATAGGCTATCAGTGCAACGTTACATATATATGTTGTAAAATCTCTCATACTCTTGATGACACCTTTCATACTTTTATAGTCTAGAAGGCTACTAATATTAATGCTATGTACGTTAGATGCCGTCTTCCTTCATGAAGAGAACATTCAGAAGGGTCTAGTTAGTTGAATATTTATATTATTATTTTTTCCAATATCTTGTATACTTTAAAAAAAATCAAAATGAAATAGGACTCCATAGTGCTAACCAATTTGCCGATCCCCTCGGGCGATAAAATTTTTCTCCGTTTTAACCAATCAGCACTACTGGTGTTGAAATTGTTGTCTCCTTGACTAAATACCATTGCTATTTACAATAGGATAAAATTGAATGTATTATCTTGATAATAATAACTAGGATGACCACAAGGAGGAGTGTAGATAATGAATTAAATAAAGGGCAACTAGAGGTAAATTGCAAATTAATTAAGGTTCATGGGTGCACAAATTGTGACACAGATTTTAAAATCGAATGATTTAATGCAGGAAAAAACTCTTGGATTTAATTATACCATGGAGGTACGATTGTGTAAGCTGAAAGGACACTTTCTACAAACCCTGCTATAATGGTATCTGTCATTTACACACAGTTAGCTATAGAGAACCTACTAAATTTAAGGAAAAACACTGCCTTAAACTTTACATTAAAGGATTTATGCCTCCGTGACCCAACTTTAATCTAGAGTAGAAAATCTAGATCTAGATAATAATATCAGATGATCTTCTATTAGACAGGGCTGCCACTCAAGTTCGATGAAATCCACTGATTTTCAGCATGGGGGTCCAGGGCAACGCCCAGTCGAGGGTCTGCAGAGCTTTGCAGAGCAGGGGCACAGTGCTTTCCCTTTTACATCAATTTTCACAATCGACTCAACAACACTCAATGGGATTGATTTTCACAAATACTTTCCATTGTAGCCACTTTAAGCTCCACTGATTGGAACATGGCAAAACGACCGATGACCTTAGTCTTAGTGGGCTCTAGTAGGCTAGATCTATACTAGTAGTAGTTAGTAAGTGATGTGTCTGTAAGTGCGGAGTTGCGCGAAAAATCCCTCTTTCTTAGTCAAATTCCTGCTTTTTGGTTTTCAAAATCCCTCCAAGTTGCCTCTGGAGGTAGGCACCTCTGGTCATCGGGTCGTTTTGCCATGTTCTAATCAGTGGAGCTTAAAGTGGCTACAGTGGAAAGTATTTGTGAAAATCAATCCCATTGAGTGTTTTTGAGTCGATTGTGAAAATTGATGTAAAAGGGAAAGCACTGTGCCCATGCTCTGCAAAGCTCTGCAGACCCTCGACTGTGCGTTGCCCTGGACCCCCATGCTGAAAATCAGTGGATGTCATCGAACTTGAGTGGTAGCCCTGTCTAATAGAAGATCATGTGATATTATTATCTAGATCTAGATTTTCTACTCTAGATTAAAGTTGGGTCACGGAGGCATGAATCCTTTAATGTAAAGTTTAAGCCAGTGTTTTTCCTTAAATTTAGTAGGTTCTCTATAGCTAACTGTGTGTAAATGACAGATACCATTATAGCGGGGTTTGTAAAAAGAAAGTGTCCTTTCAGCAGCTTACACAATCATACCTCCATGATATAATTAAATCCAAGAGTTTTTTCCTGCATTAAATCATTCGATTTTAAAATCTGTGTCACAATTTGTGCACCCATGACCCTTAATTAATTTTCAATTTACCTCTAGTTGCCCTTTATTTAATTCATTATCTACACTCCTCCTTGTGGTGATCCTGGTTATTATTATCAAGATAATACATTCAATTTTTTCCTTTGTGCCTTTGTAAATAGCAATGGTATTTAGTCAAGGAGACAACAATTTCAAATTCCTTTTAGCCTTTAAGTCAATCACACTGCGTGTGCATGTTTAAAAAATTACTCTAAGCAGCAGCTGATATTACTCTGGGACAAAATTTAGGTTGGCATGTCTGCTTAAAGAGTCACTCTGCGGTTGCATGTACACATCATTTTATTACTACAAAATTTAATTAAATTAAATAAAATTAAATTTAAATTGTCATTACTCTTAATGGAAATTGATATACTCTGAGACAAAATGTAGACTGGCAGTCTGGTTCCATTTTTTTACTTCCCAAAAATGTTTACTTTTGTCTCTAGATGTGTCTATTCCTCAATCTGTATTTTGAACATGCACCATGAACTGTTTAGAATCATAAAGATTTGGTAAGGTGTATGAAAGCACACCAAAAAATGTTAATAATCTCTCTTACTTTTCAACAGACGTTGGGATGCAAGCCAATTGCAAGTGTGGACCATTTTCTTCCTGAAAATCTAGGATCTGCAGAGCTTGTAGAAGAAGTGCAAACTGGAAGTAGTAAGATTGTTAAGGTAATTGTTAATATAATTTTGACTTGAAACTATGCTAAAATCAATTTTGGTTTTGGTTAATATCATTTATTTGTGATTTTTTGTAATGATATAAATTATTTATTTGAAAGTCATGAATTCACTGCTTCCTGTAATGTAAGGGTTCACCTATTTCACCTGTGGGTTGGAGAAAAAAAAAAACCCAATTTGGAATAACGTTTTCAGTTTGTAAAATATAAAAGTTACCCAAATAAAGTGTCTGAAAACAATCTTATCTCTTTTTAATTACCTAAAAAAATAGGCAAAGGCAGATAAAATAAGAAAACTGATATGTTGATTTTTGAAAAAATTTGACATTTGTAATCAAATCTTGACCTGAAAGTTTATCCTGTTTTTATTAGACAGCGCCATCTTGGATTACCAATTTTAGCTTCCTGGTAACAGGAGCATTCATGTTTGCTCACGGCAGAGGGGGTATAGGAAAATCATTTTAACTCACTATTTCTCTGAGATACATAAAATGGCATCCAGTTGTAGATAATTAAAAAAAATGAAGACTTAAAAAATACATTTTCAAGTTTTTTTTAAAATTTATGAAGTAGTGTTTCTGAGTATTTTTGAAAATAGTTAACAAAGAAACGAACACCCATACATCACATATTTAATTTATAGAGACAGAAAAAAGACAAGTAAACAACACTACTCCAAATTACATCCTTTCTCATTGTCTCTAAGCAAAACTATGTGTAGTTCAAGGGCTCAAACTAACGGACGAAGCTAATTGGTCAAACAGGATACCTGGTACAGACACTCTTAGATCTAGTGTTTTCTAGTATTGCATCCATTCCTTATCTGGTTGTTGTCCATGACAGTTTTCACCGTTACCGATGGTAGCTAGATTCCTCTTCTAATATAATAGTAATATCTCATTCTCTTTCTTCCTCGTTTTTTACATTGTCCCCCTCCCCCTCCTCTTCTCTCCTCCTTTGTCTCCATCTGTCTGGGGAGCGTGGTGATCCAGGGGTAGAACATCGGCTTCCAAAGCAAAAGGTCCTGAGTTCGAATCCTGGCGGTTCCCTTCCCTACTGGTTGGGTCGGTGTCAGTATAATGTGATCGACTGAGACAGGAGCCATCGCATCCCTGCCCTGTCTCTTATGTGGCAGCACATAAAATTGTCAGGCGTCCTACTTGGGGTCCGTCCACAATATAACATATATATAGTGCTGATGTTGGACGTTTAAACCAACTCAACTCAACTCTAGTCTCCATCTGCCTGTTGCTTTCTTTTTGTAAAATCCCTGCCTACATACAGTTGCATCCATATAATGTTTATGGACCAAATTGAAAGTGAATAGTGCCTGTAGGTAGTGAAACATGTTACCTGTATAAAATTTAGATCAAAGAAAAATAATTTAATGTAGATTGCTTGTTTGGAGTTTAATTTTCCAAACATGCTCCCCCGGGAACCCACTAGTTTAGCTCCCGCCTGCGGCGGTAGTTTATTTAGCCTTTGGTGAAAGTTTCAGCGGTCCGATAAAGTGTCCCAATTTTGGGTAACTAAGGTTGGCAGCTCTGCTAATCAACAAGAGTGTTTGCAAGACAAACTTTATACTTGCAAAGAGCTGCCTCAGTGTGGGTTCCTGTGGATTCTGCATCAGGAATAACACAGTTATGTTTGGAATGATTACTAAGGTTCTATTTTTCATCAGTCATATTTAGCCCGAAATATAATACACTGCTAAAGGGAAACAGGCCATATCTGGCTGGTTTGAAACCTGGCCAGTTGTATTCTAGTTGGCCATATTTGGTTAGGTTATTCAGAAGACTGGAAATCTTTTGGCCATATTCTTCCGTGTTACACGAAAGAGAGTTAAGTTGCATTTGCCATATTTACAATGTGTATGTTAAGAAGACATAGTATCTTGTATAGTGACATGTGGAAGCAATAGTTAATAGGGCTATTTTGATAAACACATGGTTTTCACATTCGCGTTTAAAAACATGGAGGGGTCGGAAATAAAAATTTAGACATTGGAAAGATCAGTTCAGCTCTAAAATCTAATGAGAGTTAATTTAATGTTTGTTTACAGTTATTGTAACAGATTTCAGATCACTGTATATTAGATTCATGTCAAAGAAAGAGCTTTTT
This sequence comes from Elysia chlorotica, assembly GCA_003991915.1. NCBI lineage: Eukaryota > Metazoa > Mollusca > Gastropoda > Plakobranchidae > Elysia > Elysia chlorotica. The sequence continues at coordinate 36,733 of RQTK01001536.1, forward strand.
CGATAATTGTATGAGAGGTGCTTTTCGGGATATCAGATGGAATTCACATAGAAATGTTTTGAGATGACAGTCTCTTTTTTATACAGGCTTATTATCGTTATTGGTGATTATTTTTTTTGTGAAGGCATTCTTTTATCAGAAATAAGAAGTGGAAGCATATGTGCCAATATCTAAAAATGTTACAGGAGCAAGTTTGATAGTTCAACCTGAAGCACCACTTGTATAAAACACCTTAACATAGAATGTTGTGACCACTGAATATGATTTTTTCTTCTTTTTTTTTGTAATAGTTTAATTTATTTAATCTGAAAAGGTGACCGGAATCGCCTGTCCAGGGCAGACTGTTACTGTACTCATCCGTGGTTCCAACAAGCTGGTTATCGAAGAAGCTGACAGATCCTTGCATGATGCGCTCTGTGTCATCAGATGTCTTGTGAAGAAAAGGTTTGTAGCTTTTTATTATAAACATGGTTTATCAGAAAACTGTCAGGTCTAAAAATAGCACATTCATCATAGAGACCAAATTTACAACTTTATTTATACACAACTTGAAATAATAGTTAGAACTGTTCATCTGTATTTCTTAATGCTGTGTTGTCAGTTTTGTGTAAAAATATATTTAAACTTAAAAGTTATTGCGTCACATAGTTCACGAGTTGGATAAAAAACGACACCATGGGTTTCCTCTGTGTTGTTGGTGATCTTTGTGAAATATCGGTAATTGTTGTAAAGCAGCAATATTTAATCAAAGTTCCCTTGATTTCCGAAGATGGGTAGTAAATCTATCTCTTTATATCATATTTTGGTCAGTTTATTTGGTTTTCAGGAAATATCGTGGGATTTTGAAAAGTTTGGGAGTTTCTCAGTATTTCGTATCGCGCTTTTTTATGGTCGACAAGACTCTTTGTTTCATAAACTCGCCATTTTGCAGTTGCATGTTTGTTTAGCAAGGATTTGTCGGTTCATCATAAAGAATGTTTCCGTCCGTATTTGACTCCAAATCATGAAATGTTTTTATGGACAAATGAAATATGTTTTGTCTGGGGGGGCTTTTTTTTTCATATTGCAGGTAAGTTATTGTGATTAATAGCTCTGCACAGTGAACCTCCTCAGAGTAGTCGTGGAAGGGACCTCAGAATAGATCTAGAGCCAGGAACCACCATTTTGAATTCCGATCTGATACTACCATAAAATATTTTATTTACACCCAAGAAGTCGACAATTTATGCAATTAGATCTGGACTCAATTTATTTTTTAGTATTGATTTTGAATACAGGCGTCGCCATAGGTCGGGGGTTTAGATCCCAGCACACATTGCTGATCCCGTTTATTTTCTAAAAAATTTAGGTCCTAGTCCAAGTACATTGTTTCTTTTACCTTAGTTTAAAATAAAATTCTTTTCTGTTAATTTTTAACAGTAACACCCCTTATCCATGATAGACTTCTAAGCCTTTTAAAAAGTCATTTATTTGCCCCACTGTTTAAACCTGTTCAGATTAGTTCCAGGTTCATTCACAATCATGTACTACATAAAAAAAAATGTAAAAAAATGTAAGCTTGGAGAAAAGAAAAAAAAAAACAAAGAGCAAAAACCAAGGAATTCTTAATTTACCAAAGAACAAGTGAAGAAATTTTTTACAGCATTATTTGTGTGTTCATGCAAGTAAAACAGGATACATGCAAGGGGCAGATAAAAAAAAATACATTCACATTTATGTCATTTAACCAGAATTATTTTTAAAAGCTTAACTGTTTTAAAAGACGGCAACGTACGACAAAAATTATAGTAGTGTTGTTTTTTTTTCACATAGATGCAACCATAAACATGTTTTGTTCTAAGACCATCAATTGATCGAGGAAACTTTTCTTGTTAATAGCAGTTACCAAAACTTTTTTTTTTACTTCAAATGGTGAACTTACAGGGTAAATGCCAGCCATATGTTCAATGAATTCTCAACTTAGTCATAAACCCAGACTGAACTAAATTCTATTCAATTTCACATTAAAATTAAATTACTTAAACAGGAATTTGCAAAGTATTATTTTGGACGCAATATTTTTTATCATAAAGTTTAATATATATTGTAAGAATAACTTCTTATCTGAAAAATAACATGTAATACGATGTTTGGGTGTCAAATGACAATGTCATAATAGTAAGTAGTAGTTTAAAGTGTACTGAACAATGTAAATCATTATTTAACATCTTATTTTAAAATGTTCACGGAAAATTGCAGTTACCTCTCTTCGTTGTCCATTTCAACGGAAATGGAGGGTCTCTTTAATATCATTTTCATATTCCTGAAAGTTAGTTGTTGTGTTTGTCTAGTCATCTATTTCTTTTCAAGGTTCATTTGGAAAAAGATTTCAGATCAAGAACAAAAAGTAGGAGCCAACCCATTTAATAACCAGCTTTTAAACTTTAACAGTATACTTATTTACCCTTAGTTTTTCTGTTAGTTCCAATTCCCTAAAACACTGCAATTGTCATATTTTTTAATTCTTAATTTGTTTCAGGGCTTTGATTGCTGGTGGTGGTGCTCCTGAGATAGAGCTTTCTCAAAGACTTGCAGAATTTGCCAACACTCTGACAGGAATGGAGCAGTATTGTTTCCGCAGCTTTGCCGAGGCTCTGGAGGTCATACCCTTCACTTTGGCTGAAAACGCTGGACTGAACCCTATCTCCACTGTGACAGAGCTGAGAGCTCGCCACGCACAGGGTGAAAAGAATGCTGGTATCAATGTTAGAAAGGTATGTTCATTTTTGTTTGAAGGTTTCTATTGCAATTAAAAGTGGCAGAAAAATTTTTATGTTTTCATAATTTAATCTCTAGGACAGTCTGGTTTTTACTTTTTTACACTTACTCTATGTTAGCATTTTACACTTACTCTATATTAGCAAGTTTACATTATTTGTGCTAAAGAATATAGGTGAATATTTTATGTAATGTTTTCCTTACTTTTTACAGTTTTATTTCTTGTCAAGTTATATATAAAAAGTGATTTGTCATGATTTATTTTAAATTTTTTGGCATCAGTGGGACATTAATAATTTTTCATATGGAATAAGCTAAATGCTAAAATTTTGTGTGTGTTTCAGGGAGCAATCACAAATATTTTGGAAGAGAGCGTTGTTCAGCCTATCCTTGTTTCCTTAAGTGCTATCACACTGGCATCTGAGACAGTTCGCAGCATTTTAAAGATAGACGACATTGTAAGTGTGTATTTTTGTTGGGTTGTGGTTGGCATTTTTGTTGTGCTCATAAGCACACTGCATGTGTGACAGTTTTCCAGAATAAGCCTGATCTCAGGATTCGTGCCATCGGATTCGGATCCGTCTCTGGATTGGATCAAAGAAAATTCAGGGAAGACTCGAATGTCATTGGCTCCTTTAGTAAAAAAAGGTCCTTAAAAATCGTGTCATGGTGATAAAAATACCCGGAAGGCCGTCAATTTATTCATTATTTCCACTCCGCCAGGATACAAAACAGCGTCACTTTCCTCATTCAATAAAATCCTGTGTTCTATTTTGGGACTAATGAGAACCCTTTCTGTAACGAGAGATAATAAGGAAAACAAGAAATCTCGTTGTTACAGTAGTGCTGAACTATAGCGGGACCTTGGAAGTAGCCCCATTTTTTTTCTCTATATAAGCTCTATAACCTGTGTGTTGATATAACGGGGCAGGGACAGGGCCGAACATGGATACAGCGGGAGGGTTTGAGCGAGCTGTAGATGTAGAATAAAGAACGGCATTGTTTTGTTTTCCACGCCCTGATCGAACCACAGCCGCGTGGGATGGGTTCATAGTTTGCACTGCTAAAGTGCGGGACTAGGGGTGGGGAAGGGAAGAGAGAGTTTGGGGGATAGGCTGAAAGCAGGCCCGATGTCTGCTCATTGTGATGCGTAATGTTATCTTACCAGTCAAGACTGCGTGGCTGTGAGACAGAGAGGCACATTCTAGATCTACATGACCATAGGTACTAAGCCTAGCCTAATTGAAAGCGAGGGATGATTGTCAGTGCTAGTCTGTTACACAAGTTGAACAAACAAAAAAATGGTCAAAATCGATCGGGGTGGGGAGAGGGGAGAAGGGGGTGAGATGCGTTTGGTCTATGTGTGTAGGGACATGGGCTAGGTGGAACTGCAGGCCCTGTATATTGTATTGTTCATGTCGTTACGATCGTTGATCTCGAAACACGCATTCATGATTTGCTCCTATGTCCTAATTTTCTCTAGCTATAGTCTATACAAATATACAATACAGAAGGCGAATTTTACGGCATTAATTTCTAATTTCTACTAGCTATACAATACAAAACGCAAATTTTACACACGACTGAAGAAGATGGCTTCTAACAAAAGGAAATGTTTTTCGATTGAAAAGAAGGCTGAAATAATCAACGAAGTTGACAGGAAGAAAAAAATCGAAAGCCCAAATTTGCAGAGACTATGAGATTTCATCTGGTACCTAGTACACCTTTTTGAGAGATAAAGAACTGATCCTGTCAGCTATCAACAAAGGACAATTCAAACCAGACCACTTTTATCAAAAGTGAAAAGTGTTTAAAAAAAAAACAAGAAACAAACAAACAAAATACAACAAAAAACAAAAACGCAAAAAAAAAAAAAATTGAACTAATAATAGTAATATAAAAACAGTGCATACAGCCCAATAGTTACGTTTATTTTATTGTTATGCAAGCAAGGTAATTTTGTTAATAATTTTTCGCTAACTTCCCTTTGCTTCCCTATTGCAGGAGCTTGCCTACAGCGGGACTTTTCTTCTGGGTCGGAAAATCCTGCTGTAGGCATGTTTTACTGTATTGAGTTTTACTGAATTATAGTTTTCTATTAAAATGTTCTTGTTTTGGTTTTTTATCTCCTTTCAGGTGAATTGTGTACGCTGATGGTCTTGCTTGCTTTATCATTTAGCTGATACAAGGACCTTCATATGCAGCCTGAGAGCTTGTGATACATTTTTTTCCCACTATTATGTGTGCATCAATGTAGTACATGTGTGTGTGTTTTTAAGCTGAAATGTGTTATAGAAACTAAACTTGAACGCATGATCATTTTGTGAAGAACAAATATACTGTAATGTGTTTATTGATGTTGCTCTTAGTCTTATTCAACTTGCTCTGATTGTTTGCAGCCACAGACTCTTTTGATCTTATCTAGCTTATCAAGTTCCTTCCTTAAGAATTCTTGAACTGAATACAAATCTTCATTATAGTAATAAATAAAAAACCCAAACCATTGCTTACTTTCCTATCTTTATTCAAAAATATGGAAAAAATAAACTAAAATGAAGGTGGATATCAGGCTACTTTGACATTATGAATTAAATTGTATATATACATGTACGACTATGGGCAACTTTTTCAGCTTTGCTGTTAGTTTTTTGTTTTGTTAATTTTTTTCATTCAAAATTAGTCCATATTTTGCTATTTTTCACCTTCACATCAATAAACTTTTCAGTAAAACAAATTTGGACCTGCTTTATTTGATTGTATGGCATTTTAAGTGCAAGTTATTAATATATACAATAAAACCTCATAATTGAATTGCTTCGTATGAAATCACAACTTTAATTTATAGAAAGGGACGTACTTGAACCTGAAACCAGTAAGAAATATACACAGCTGTTAACCTTGTTTGAAAAATTGCACTTTAGGAATTCTATTGTTTTCTTTATGGAGCAATTTTCTTCCAACTCCATTTCCTATTAAAGCACGTCTTGGGCAGCAATAAGAAATGCTACTTGACAATTCCCCCAATTTATATATCTGAGTAAAAGGTGTCAAAAAGCACTCAATCTAATTAAATGCTTATGCAGAACAGGGTGGGGAGCAAATAAAAAGTTCCTCCTCTACCTCTATCGCTCTCTGATTCGGTCTATACTGGATTACGGCAGCGTAATGTATGACTCCGCCAAACCATCTTGTATAAAATTGCTAAATTGTTAGACACTTTACACAACCAAGGACTGCGCCTCAGCCTCAGAACCTGTTGAAAGCCTTTAGCTCTACGTAGCTGCATATGAACCATCCCTTTCAAAAAAAGAGCCGATTAAAATATGCTCTTGATCTATGATCTCCCCCTGACAATCCTGCCATTCACCTGTTTTTGGGTCTTGTAGAAAAATTCCAATCTTCACCAAAAGTGATTCCTCCTTTAGGAATCAAATGTTCAGGAGCTCCTTGAAAGTTGAAATCATCTTAGATAGTACATGTGAAGACAAATTTTTGGAAATCCCTCCATGGGTGTTGGAAAGACCAGGAAGAGTTCTTGATTTACAGCTCTTCAGGAGGGCAAAACCCCTCCAGAATTATATAGAAAAAATTTTAACAAACCGTACATTCATAGAAAATCATTCAGACTATTGTTTACTTTTCACTGACGGTTCTAAAGATGAGAACTGCATTGGAGCTGCCTACCACTCCTCTGCAGATAAATGCTGCGAGGTGAGTGTGGAGGCAGTTGCTCTGTGTATGGCACTGGACGTTGTCTCCACTTCAGAAGAAAGGAAAGTTTGTTTATCTCTGGTGAAAGCGATCAGATAGGCAAACTTGAGAAAAATCCATGAACTAGAACAAAATGGTAAGAAAATTATTCTCTGCTCGATCCACAGCCATGTTGGAAATGAAATGGCGGATGAGCTTGCTAAGATGGGGTTTAAACTGGAACCTACCCAGGTGCAGATACGTGCATCAAATGCAAAGTCAAAAGTTCATAGCAGAAATCTGGAAAGTGCGATGCAATAACCTCACAAACTATACTTGTGTCCAACCACATGATTTAGATCACCGGGCGGCAGTGTCTCAGGCTAGAAGTTGAGACAAGGTGGTAATCGATCGGGTCCGGCTGGACCATTCTCATCTAGGCCACGCCTTCCTATTTAAAGGTGAAGAGCCTTCACATTGTCATACCTGCAACTCTCGGTTATCCAGGAGTCACATTTTGGTTGACTCCGCTTTTTCACCTAGAAAGAAAGCTGCACCTGGCTTCCAACCATTAGAACATTCATGATGTTAGTCCTTAGCGCATACAGAAGTTTCTAAAGGACATCAATGTATTATAAGATTATAACAAAATTCAACTGATAATCCTACACATGGATCTTTGAATCTGTTGTACATAGTGACGGATTTACGTTGCAGGAGAGCTAGGGGCCAAGCTCAGGTGGGGGGGCCTCTTCTCAAAATTATGATTGGTTTATAATAATACTAAGTGTTTTACATGTCGCTTGGGTGAGCCAGCGGTTTGTTGTTTCACTCTAAATAAAATAATAAACTACACATGTATTTATTTGGATTCACTCATTTAAAGGTGTAGATTAAGGTTGTTATTACATGTACTTATGTACTTGTAAGTAATATAACTATGTCACAGTTAATTTTTTTTAAACTGTGACCTTACGGTCCAGGTACATGTACATGTACTTTACTTGATTTTCCTGAAGCAATATCATCAACGGTTCATATGGAACAGGTTAACAAGTTATTCTTGTTCTTTGAAAGATAGCTCCTTCTGCTATTTGGCATACGAGTATGAGAAGTAAACAAATTGTAATTTTGTAATTATTGTATTATTCTGTGTGCGTTTCATCATTCGGAAACGTTTGTTGAAGATAACTTAGATAAGCCTGCAGCGGTGTAATTCTGGGCTCATGATTATAATAAATAAATGTATCTTTATATCGTTTTTGGTTGATGAATGAGTATACTAGTCTCTGTGCAGCGGTTCCATATTTTTATCAGACATTTAAAAGACATCTGAAAGCCAAAACGAGTGATCATTTCTGAATCAATTTTAATCTGTACTCAAGAGATGTTAGGAACTGATCTATTAACGGAAGAAATAATTCTACTCTTTCATAATTAGAGGGCGTAACGGAAGAAATATATCTACTCTCTCTTAATTAGAGGGACTCGGCTGTGATTCATTTGCTCCACCGCCTTTTGCTCTCGAATCATAAAACAAATAACATATTCATGATAAGAGACTCAAAATTATTAAAAAATTCTCGCGAGAAGGGCCCAATAATGCCAAACTACGAAGTTTGAGCTGCTTTTGTATTTTGTTTTGTTTTTCGCCATTTCCCACGTGGCCCATCCTTGCATTTTGAAAACTCGGTGAAACTGAAAGTTTCAGCAGGTCCACTTCATTATAAACATCTACATTTAGACCCAGCATTACCACGGGAGTGATGTTATTGTTAATGTTAAGTGAATTGGAAGACGCTTATTATATTCGTCTCCTTTTCAGTTCCATTTGGTGTGCGTTAAAACGTTCAAACCGTGAGTGATATTAAAATTGTATTAGTGATTGCTGCTTGCAGGAAAACACAGTTTCTGTGAACAGATGATAAAATTTGTTAAGTTAGTGGTTATCGGCGATTTGAAGTAGGCATTGAATACATAGATTATAGAGCGAATTTCTGTCGGGATAAATTTGTTATGCGCTTTTTGTTTCTTCTTCATGCGCAACAACTTACTAGAAGATTATAAGTTATTTAATTTATGATTTTGTATAAACAATAATGTTTGTGTTTTCTTAGTTTTTCGTGTGTGAGTGGTGACACTTCGGCAGCTCTCTCGATCCTTCATGTGAGCTCTCTCCATTTCTGCCTATCATGTGTTTCTGTGATCTTTGTCGGTTTGTTATCCGAGTTAAGCCAATTTGGAATTGGGTTGTATTAGCGTGAGATTTTTGTTTAAAACTGTTGGCAGAGTTGCTTTAGGTTATATCTCACCCTGACAATCCTGCTTTTCACCCTTTTCCATCCAACTTATGTAGAAAATTTCCAATCTTCACCGAACGCGATTCCCCCTTTGGAATTCTTGTTCAGCAGCTCCTTCTGGAAATCGACCCAGACACTAACTCAAAAAGACATGGTTAAATAGTAAAACAGGTATCTGGGCGTCTTAATAAATTCAGATGTCAAACTTGAGGTATAAGTAAAAGGAGAATCTATCTTTAAAAAAAAAAAGAAGAAAAAAAACATGAAAAAAAAAACAAGAAAAAAATATACACACACACACACAAAACCGCATAATTATACCGAAGTGAAACACATCTTAACCAACATAAACCAAATTAATACGTGCATTCTTAAACTTAAAGCCTAAAGGTGGTCTATGACTTACTTGACTGACTGACTTATCGCCGTTCCGCATCATAGTCGTCAGACTGCAACGCCTCGGCTTCCTTTTGTATTCTTGTGCATAGAATCCTCCACTGATCCCTCTGTTCTGCGATCTTTTTCAGGTTTTCAATGTCTTTGAAGGTTTTAAGACAGTAATTACTACTTTCTAAACGGGACAAGTCGTTGTTCAAGACCACTGGCAAGGTAGTAATTGGTCTTCCCCTGTATGTGTCCCCTTGTGGGACAAAGAATCCTTCCATGGCTTTATTGGCTCTGTCGCGTCGCAGTATATGCCCGAACAAACGCCATCTGTTTTCCAGAACATACAGTGAAAGCGGGCGTTCATTGCATTGCTTGTAGAGAGCCTTGTTTGTTATCTTTACTGGGTATCTTATCCCAACAACCCGCTTCAGCTGTTTTCTGTGAAAAGCATCCAATTTCTTTTCTTCAGCTTGTGTTAGTGCCCACGTAGAACAATTGTAGGTTAAGACAGATTTGACAAGTGCTCTATACAGCTTCAGTTTTGTTTCCTTCTTAAGTTTGTCGCCTCTCACCCACACGTTCTGTAATTTGGCTAGGGCTACGGTGGACAGTTGCTTTCTTCTCTGTACATCCTCTGTGTCTCCAATTAGGGTTCCGACTTTTTTTAGTGTTTTTCCAGCTTTTTTCATTTCTGTCCAGTATTGTATATTCTGTTTTATCGACATTAACTTCAAGGTTGTATCTTTTTAGAACCCTCTGTATCTGTGCCACGTCTATTCTCTCATATATATATTAAGAACATACATATCGAAAATTATTTTGTCAAGCACAGGCTTAGCAAGATGAATACACATAAACAGTTATGCAAATATACAACACAATTAACAAAAAGTTTTACTTAAACATAGTTGTATCTAACTAGTACACATTAATTAGGGAGAAAAAGAAATTAAGAACTTATCATACATTCCTTATCAATATGGAAAACTGATTGCGCATTACATAAAAAGTTCCAATAATGTGATTAAATAAAGTACATATAACAATGACTGCAAAATGCACTATAAATGTGTTAATTAAGTTTGATTTTAAATTACTCTAAATTATTAATAAAGGCATAGAATGTAAGAGTTCACCTTGTAGTAGCATTATAATTTTTTAAGTTCTCTTGAGCCATTGAAATGTTTGACTGCTTGTGGGTAAAAGCTCTTAACGAAGCGGCCACACCCCTTAAAGGCTCGCATTCTTCGCCCATGGGGCAGAAGATCAAAGTAACGGCTAGCAGGGTATCTGTGCCACGTCTATTCTCTCTCGTGCTATGAAGTCCACACCATCTGCATATGCTATTTCATTGGGAAGAGTTTTTTTCGGGTTCAGTTACTGGTTGTGGAAGTAACGGTCTGACTTCTTTGAGAGCATTTTCAAGATATACCACAAATAGAATCGGGGTAAGGCTATCTCCTTTCTATACTCCTATATAATTGTGATTGTTGAACTCGTCGTAATAAAGACATAAGAACAGACTGGACATCGCATAAATGTAGTTTATCAGATTTTGTTATGTTACTGAGGTACAAAACAACAAACGTCGTAGGGCAACATTAAGATATTACAGCCCCAGTAAAGAGGCGAAATTTAAAATGGTATGGACAAAATTCAAAGGACTTTCCAAAACAACCCTACAAATAAAGAGAAAGAGAGGAGAGCAGAGAAGGATATGTGAGGACAGTACAAAATAGAGAGGGAATGCGAAAGTTTGAGGACATTAGAGAACAGAGAAATCGCGAGAACCGATTGTCAGAACGATGAAGTTTTCTATATCGTGTTGGTGCCCCCGCGTTTATTGAAATCGCGAAACAGAAAAATATGGCGATAAAGGGAAAGAGATATAGGCCTAACTAGTGGAATTAATTATGTTTCAATAAAACTGTCCTTCCTCTGATCGTTTACCGCTATCACGTTTGCTCATCATAAATATCGAACATTCCATTTATCGCCACAATAACCAGGCGAATGTACACAGATTAAAATAACTAGAAACTTCAAATCGGGGAAAAGGTAATGAGTTTATAACTCTGACATGATTTTTTAAGTTATGTCTAAATGTAAGGGAAATAACCAGTGAAACGAGTTGTATTCCAATATAATTTCCCTTTCACTGTGCTAACCTACCGCCGTTGTGCTACAACATAATTACCGTCACCTGTCACATTGAATATTATTTTTGGAAACATTGGTTAGTTGCCACCATATAATTATAAATAATTATAAACTAGTATATAATACACATTGTATGGCTGCCACACAAACAATATACGTAGTGCTGGTATGCGTATTCTACATGTATATCTAACTTCAAGAGATGTCATTATTCAAAGTTTTCACTCCGTGGAGACATAGTGACTCAGATAATTTGTCCGATTGCATCCGTGTACAACAATTTGACACTGCATCTGCATTATTTTTATTTTATATTAGATGCACGTGCTTCAGTTTATCCTGGCTTTTTTATTTCTTATTTTATTCAAATAATTTATTACCTTAGGCGTTACTTTAAAATGATTGAGAATGTAATGTTCATGTAGAAAATGGCAATACACTATAAAATTTCAGTTTGTTTATACCATATTCTTCCACTCTTATAAACGATCCGTTGACACACTCATACTATGTTTCCATCCACCCATTTGCGAAATACTAGACATTTTCATATACGACTAAACGCACCGGAATCACTTATTAGATTTGAAGAGTATTATACAATAAACAAAAAACAAAACCAACCTCATTGTAGGTCTACATTTCAAACACCATAGAAGACGTTAGTAGACTTGTAAGATCGGCGTACAGCAAACCTTTGATTAGAATCCATGCTGTAGGCCTACTTGTATAGGCAAAGCAAAATGTATCTCAAACTGGGCCGTTACGGTACATAACGAAATATTTAATTAATTTTGCATACCCTAAGTTTTCCGAAAAAAACATTCACAGAGGTGGGAATACCAGCAGAGATTGGAACCTCGGACCTTCCAGCACAGAGCACTAGCAGATTCCCCCCTCCCCCCAGTGTTATTAAAATCGCACACCTATAATTAAGACCACGGTAAGATCGGTAGTATAGATCGGCTATAAAGCCGAAAAGGCCTGATTTCATTCCCCCTTTTTTTCATACTCCAAAATGATCAGCCCACTTGAGATAGTAAGACTAAATGGTGGACGCAAATGTTTGTTTAAAGTTATGTGTGTTTGTGACAGAAATTAATAAGCCTCTAAGAGCTACCCCACCCCTACACACATTAAAACACCATGCACAACCATAACCACACACACACACACGCACACACACACTTTGTAACAACAACCACAAGGGGACTCACAGATGATAAGTCAGATCTAACTGATACTTTCTTTGGTGCTACCCCATCCCCTCACACACACAAACCACCATGCACGACCACATTCTCACACACACACACACACTTCGTAACAATAACCACAAAGAAACTCACAGATGACAAGTCAGATACATGTGTAACTGAAAAATACCTGTGCTAGTGCACTTTGCATATGAATACATAGCTATGGAGCTTGTAAATCTCATGTAAATCTATACTGGTTGGTGCATCCGCGTAACCTGTACTACAGGCCTACTAATGAATTTTTTTCCGAAAAAACAAAACAAAACAAACAACAGCAACAAACAAATAAAGCCACATCTTCTACACTCACATCTAGGCTAGGCGAGCGGATCTAGGTTAGGCTTCGCTGTGAAGACCGAGCGTTGCCGAAGGACGGATGACGTCACGTGTAAAAAAGAGAAAGACAGTAGAGTCCGAGAAATGGCGACTCAGTGATCATACTTCTCACGTCAGGGGGTTACAGGGGGTTGGATTTTGACGTTTTCTGCGACCAGCTGTACTTCAAGCGGGATACATCGTCGAATGATTTGATTTACTTTGAAAAGCTAACCAGAAATGTCGGCAAATATGTACAGAGTGGGAGGTAAGTGTTGTTTCATTCGGTAAAATGAGACCACGCATGCCATCATAAACCAAGCGGCGCCTTGATACTTTTGAAAAGTTTTTGAGCCACTGAATTTTTTTTGGGCCCCAAAATCACCATTCACGGGTGAACATTGTAGTCTAAAGTCTTACAAATTGGTCAAACTTTGTTTATTTACGAATTAGAGTGTTTATAGAGTCACATAGATATTCGCCTAAATCTAGATCTAGGTCTTCTATACGTCTAGATTTTCAATTCACACGCGTACTTATCGAAGCATCGGCGTGCTGAGGCTGGATTAGATCGTCTATTTTCTATCCTTTTATTTCGACAACATTGGTTGTAAACCATTAGAGATTCACATATTTTTTTAAATTTGTAAGAATTGAATGTTCAATTGAATTGGGGCAAATGAATAACACCACAGACCCAAAATTTATGAAAATAGGACTCATTTAGAACCCTGGCCAATTCAGGACTCGAACCCAAACCCTTGCAACCAAAGACATAGTATAGAGCTATGCAATGATGTAGATTCTATATTCAAAATTTTGAACAGACCAACATCTCTTTTTAGTTGCTGCTTGTTGCAGCCAGTAAATACAAACCTACAGAATATGAAGTCATACAAATATTATTGATTGTATTTCCATCTATCCAATAATTAATGGGCAAATAGAATCAAGATTGGGCCTGGGCCTAGAGTCTGACTCTGAGTGGGAGAGTCTGAAGATCTGATCTCAACATATCTAGATTAGATCTAGATACAATATCATTAAAAAGTGTGCAGGCTTAATTGTGTCTTTGTCTTACTGACATGACTCCTCACTAAATAGATTGAAATCTATTGTTATTTTGTGAAGATCTTAATTGCTTAAAAAACTTTTGTGATGATGGAATTTGTCGTTTGAAGGGAACAGTTGAACAAATCAAACCCAAGATTCTAAAGCCTAGATTAATTTTCAGTGTTAAGATTCTTCAAGCTACCCACACTTCACTGGTATTTTTTTCGTTTGCAATATAAAATTTTTTTCAGACGGGTATACTATTAAGGTATATAGTTACATTTAGAAATCATTATAAATTAATCAAATTTATCCTAAGCCCTATAATTAAACAGATTTTTTAACCAAAATTTAAGCTTTATCTTTCTAAATACACATTTCCACTTTCCTAAATTTGCAAGAACGACAGGCATAAAAGCGCACTGGCAGAACAATAATTTTTATTTTATAATAATAATTATGTAGTCTTTTCAAGTATAATTACCAGGTCAATCAATTATTATTTTTTTCTTTTATGTAATGGTAAACTATACTCATTAAGTGTGTGTGGTCAGCTGAAAATTTACCTGAGTGCGGAGCTGGCTAGTACTATGAACAATAACCCAGGATGTTCTCCAAACATAAAAAGCTACTCAATACATGTGCATTTACTGATGATTTAGTGTATACATATGAGTTGTTATTTTTAATTTTTTGTGTTTGCTCTATGGCACCACGCAAGTTTGTTAAAGGAAGAAATTGGAAGTTGTTGGGATTGAGCACTAGGTGAGTGCATGCACATGATGACATGTGTACCAGGATCAATTTATACATGAGTTGTAATAGTTTCTTGTCCCATACCATAATGCTGATTAGTCATGTCAGAGAAAATAGATACCCTCTATCCTGAAGTCAATTGGTCACATCAGTGAGAGAGAGATAGAGAGTGGATGTCATACACTTGACTGTGCGCTTATTGGTCATATTAGATCTATATTAGAGGATCAGCCATACCCCATACTGCTCATTGGTCAAATCAATGAGAGTCTAGATGTCATACACCCCACCTTGTGCCTATTAGTCATATCAGATAGAGGAGCTGCCACACCCCATACCTCTGATTGGTCAGAGAGAGAAGATGCCAATCTTCACTCTCTTGTTTGATGCGTGATCACAAACTACAAATTGTTTTCATATTTTCTTACATCTCCCCTGCTCCCTTAGCGCTTCATCTCAACTGCTGTAGACAAAGGTGGTGTTCTCAAATCATAAAAAAGCTCAAAGACTCATCATTCAAACAATGTAGCCGTATCAATACCCACAGATACCCACCACTGGTCACTAACATCGAACAATAATCTCACAATAAGCAAACATACCAAGAAACTAGATTTCACACCTCATGGTCTGCCTGTTTGCTTCACCATACTTGAAAGCTTTCTCATAAGACTGATGGAGTAGACAAGACTGGAAGGAAAAGTCGCACATTTTCATTGGTTTATATGCATAGTATAGGAATATTGAGTTCTAAGTGAATAAGACAAGGTTTTCCGTGACAAGATGGCGTCTCATGGTGGTCGTCAAGTCACCCACTCATAGTGGGCACTCCCCTGAGCTGGGGTTGGAGAGCTACCCCTTAATGTTGGCGCGCAAGAGCGCTCACTTGGGAGCGCTATACCCTTAAAGTCGGCGCCCCCAGAGCCAGGGTTAAGTACCTTTTTTGTTATTAAAGTGAAAACACAAAACAATCGTATTAAAGTTTTAAAATCATTATTGCAAGTTTTTTAATAGTATGCCGTGGGAAAAGATAGCATTTATCCGTATTGGTACTTTCATGATTTTTTCATTATTGTGCTGAATCTTTTTTAAAATTTTTTTTTTATTGGATATTGTGAACACCTGTTAATTTTACTGACTGTTCTCTTGACTCTTGACAAATGACCATCCTCATGTTATACTCAAGGTTGGCACAATGGTATATTAATTTTGGAAACTGATATGAAGATTTGGATTCAAACAATTTAAAAGCCTCTTAAAATTAAAAACTCTATAAAAATCACATGTTTCATGTTTGTGGTACGAGGGAAACCCGTAAATTAACATTTCTTCATTTTGTGATCGTTTTGAAAACTCAGGCTTTATGTTCTTGCTGCTTCTGTTTGTCTTTGATCCTGTGTTAATATGCATTGCAATACCTGTTTCATTTTTTGCTTTTGAACCATTGAATTTCTCTGTGATGTGAAACAGCTGTGGCTGTACTAGATTTTATGTCCTTTAGGTTTTCTGTTTGTGTATCACTGAGCTTCAATTTCTAAATTTAACCTGAAATGTTGAGTTTTGTCTACAGTTGGTAATCTAATCATCATCATCATCATAATGTAATTCTTTAAGTATAATTGTATATATTTTTTGTTCTTCATTCTTACAGACTATGTATTCTTTGAGACATCATCCACTGCACCGTATCAAATAAGACGCATAGAAGAGCTAAACAAAGTAAGTGAATATTTCCGGAATAGGCCATTTAAATCTGTACATTGTAATCAATCAAAAGCAACAGGTAATACTTTGTGATATTTTGTTCAAGGTGTCCAGCAAGATCGTTAAAAAATCGTAAATTTAGCATCATGGTTGTAAAGATCGTAAATGGTAGTAAATTTGCACACAAAGTTGCAAAAATTCCTTTTTAGGTAGCAAAATCATATAAACCAATCAAGCGCCGTGTTAGGCAATTTTTGCTGTACCTTTAACGTTTGCCAATAACAATAGTCCCACTTTCAATTTTTTAAGTTTATAAACCTACTTTTGTTTTGGCCGCCCATCTTTTCAACAGTCTAGGTTGATTATAGGGCTGTATTCAGATGAAAATGAGAATTGAGGAATCAGAATTTTGATTCAATTGAAAACTATTGAGTTTACTAGTATCTGTAGCCCCCGAACTATTTGTTCTAAGACTAAGAGTGATATGGAAGCGCAGTATCCACGCCATACAAATCCCCCCATCTCTTCTGGATTTTTGTTTTTGTTTTACCAATCTAAGTCAATAGATATATCACAATCTAGACTCCAGGTCCTGTTACAGTTTAGATTTTATTATCTAAGTAGTCTTATCAATTAAGAAATCTAGGAGACAAAAGGACAAAAAAATTGTAATCAGTACAAAGAAATGGAAAGCTGAGGAAATAGAGGAAATAAAGGAAATGGTCTAAAAAATGTAAAGAAAGGACACTGGAATTAGACATAATGCTCACAAGGAAGGCAGATGACCTTGCTGATGAGGCAGAAAAAGGGATGCACTAACCAAAGCCATGTCATTTTAGTGCAAAGCAATGCTTTGAGAACAGATGCCAAAGCAAAAAAACAGAATCTAGCTACAATAGGTGCCTTATTAAAGATGCTTCAGCATGAGCTAGACTCTTGTAAATAGTGTAGATATAGGTTAAAGTACGCTGAGAATGAACATAGTTTTATAGTACATAACAAGTTACAAATACACCCTGGACCTGTCTCATCTCATGGATATTTTTAACAAGACAGAACTAATGCACTTATTGGGTAAGATGAACTAAAGTTTTTTAAAGGTTCATTTGATATAAGAAAAACCATAGGAGTCAGCAGATTGTCAATTTTTCTTTCAATTTCCTAGGAAGTGAATTTGTTTTCCAGCTAGGGAAATTTGAGGGAACTCATTTGCTGGACACCCTGATTGTTGTAAATGAAAAGAATGGTTATACATTTTTTTACCCAAACAAGACATTCTGGACACAGATAGAATCATTGCTGACAAATCGATCTTGTGTTCCAGACCGATTTGTGGATTGTATTTATTTTACAGATCATGAGCGAAGAAGTAAAGGGTGCGAGACTTGTTTTTACCATACACACACTTTATAGTAAATTCAAATGCAGAGAAATTATAAGTGATCTTAACTTGTCATCTTATATTTTCAAATCAATGTTTTATGTCAAGTCTTAGGATTTCGACACTGTGTTCAACAAAATTTTCTATATATATCATTTTATGTGAAGTGAATCCATTGAAAACATAGCTCAGACCATATGTAGCATAACTTTTAAATGACTTTCAATTGGACTGTTTTGAACACGTTTTGAAACTCATGTTGATTCTACATTGTTTATCTTTAAAATTTGACTTTCAGCTGTAATCAAACATGTTGTTTTAATAGATCTATTCTCCCTTTGTAAGTTTGCTTAGAGGATTTATTATGTTTTTAAGCAATACAATCATCAAATTTCATAATTTTCTTCTTTCCTTCTTAATTTTTTAAAGCCTGCACCTAAGGTACCAATTATTTTAAATTCATTATTGTTTAGTTGCAAATTCTGATAATAAAATCACCTTTTTTTAAACCAGACACAGAATGGCAATGTTGAAGCAAAGGTTATGTGCTTCTACAGAAGACGAGACATCTCAAATACACTCATACTTCTTGCAGACAAACATCACAGTAAGTGTAGTAACTAAAATGTATTGCTTGTAACTGTATTGAATTGAACAATATTCACCCTCTAGATTTTAGTTCACGCAACCAACACTAAATAAGGATAAACAAAATTTGTGTTTATTGTTTCTTATACGTCAGAAATCGTAGTAATCGACCCTCGTCATTTTTTTGGGGGTAATTTTTTTGCGTGTGTGAGTCATGTGCTTGAATCTACTTTAACACACACTAGCTTGAAATTTCATATTTGTCGTTTATTTGTCCGAACAATACTGATCTCTCAATCTTTTCAGTCCCCGGCCACAGTCGTCATTTCCAACGTATGATTGTTATCGTTCCACTATCATGCAAACCACGGGTTATACGACTCTAGTGTTCTTTTACATGCCATAAGTTATCTAGATCTATTTTAGCACTATATGAACGATCAGCATATTTCTACTACTATTACTACTACAACTACTACTACTACAACCACCACCACCACGACTACATCTACTTTTGCTGCTGTTGTACAACTGTTACTTAATATTTTACTACATTCAAATATTCAAACTTCTAATTAATTACTTATTGATCGTACATTCAAAAATAGTTTATAGATAACCAGACTGCAGGCTAAAACTATTAATTTATTTTTTTCTGGTGCAACTGATCTGTAAAATCTAGAGCATTTATTTCATGCATTCTCATCCTGATTTGATAATTACTATTCAAAATGATATAAAAAAGTAAAGTCTGAAGAATAGTTTTAAAAAATAAGGCATTTATTAGCAAGACCTACTGTGGTCTATTGTGGGGTGGCAGACAACTTTGTTACAGGTACATGTTACAGGTCAATGTTTAGTTCATACCTTTTGTTGCAGGCCAAACTGACTCTACCCATGCTCACAACTTATCTTAAGCCATCTTATTTGCATATCTTTAGAAGACAAGTTGTAAGCAGACAGTTACACTTATACCCTTTGATTTAGTAAAGTGGCATTTATAATATGTTAAAAAAAAAGGTTTTTACCCTGTCCCCCAAATGCTTTTACATTCTTTTGTACGAAGAATCTTCACTTTTTTAAAGCAAAAAACCATACATAGGCAATCCAGACAACTTGCACATTGGCTTCTCATTGGCTTGAAGGTTTTATATAACTAATACAACTAATTACAACCTTGCTACTTTTTGAACTTCCAAGTGGTGCAATTTGTGCTCATTGAAATATATATATATATATATATATAGATCTTGTTTTGGAGAAAAGATATTTAACAGTAAGGAGATTTAAAAATGCTTCAAACACCTGCAACAAGGGGAATACTAAATGTTTATTCAATTATCACTAGACAATTTTCTTCACCTGTTAGTGGGTGTAGTATAGCAAGCAAATTGAATAAGTTATATTATAACACACATGTGATATATTTCCCTAAGAATGTTTTGAGGTGCTCAATTGCAAAGTTCAGTTTAGTGTTCCCAAATAGCCCATGAAGTGCTGATGTTGGACGTAAAACAACAGAACAAACAAAGACCCCCCAAATCTCATTTTTGTGTAAAGTGCATTGGTGCCTTGATTTGCCGTTCCATTGTCATGTATATTAAAATTAAAAAATGTCATTTAGATTTACATTGATTTTTCTTTTTAATAAAAAAAAATATATTCTAAACCTTAATTTTGGCATACAACCCCAATTGTGTATGCATTACGCTTTTAATGAAAAGTCCACAATGCTACGCTGCACAATGTTTGAAAAAAAAAAGTCAAAATAACTGGTTACATTTATGTGACATACCTCTTTAATTTATATGAAGCTTATCATAACTCTTATCTTTGATGGTACAGGATATCTTCAGAATAAGTCAATCAATTTTATTAGCAAGATGAGTAAGTTTTTTTTACCACCTTGCATATGTCTTTGATGGAGGGGACATTTGGATCTTTTGGTTTTATGTGATTTTGCACCAGTATATTTATGTAGCTACAACATACTTAATTCAGTTTATGAAAAAAAAAATAATTGAGCTCTCATCTCATTAAATAAAAAATGGAGCTTGTTGTCAATTCATGTATTTTTTACGGAATTGTACAGTACAAACACCTTTGGCATTTTAGGGGCAATAACTTCTACTGGAATACTCCCTTAACAGAAAAATAAAGTTAAAAAAAAATCAACAAGCATTTGAGAAAATAGCATCTATTAACATGATATTGTTTTCCTCTTTTTGATTGGTTTGAGAAATGTAATGACCTATTTTGAAAAATATTTACTCTTCTTTGAGTTTCTCTTTAGCTAAAAAAATTATTTAAACTATTTTGTGGTCTTGTGGTCTCAACAAAATATGAGATTTGGTCCAGATGCTCTGGTGATAAACAAACTCTGATGATAGTGATAGGATATTTGCTACATAATGAAAAATTTGCAATATGTAAAAAGTGTATTTCTAGCTTTTGCCACCAAAAGTTTTGGTAAATCAAGATAATGACGGGATACGAGGAAAAATATACTTTGTTTCGCCAACCCATATACATATTTAGCCTGTCAGTGTTTTATTTTATTATGGCAATCTGTGTACTTGAAGACTTCTTAAATTATATCAGATGATAAAGTCTATTTTTACATTATTGTATCCCATTGTGTAAATGTCGAGATAGAGAACAAAAGGAAGGCCAAAAATAAGAAAGGAACTGAATGGTGAAATGAAAGAAAATTTTAGTGGGGAGAACTGGAGAAATTATGTTGACGGTTTCACCTCATTAGGGAGCTGAGGAGCAAATAAAATTGTGTACATGTCAATCCTGTTATTTGTTGGATAAATAACCCTGGTGCATCAGGGAATGATATGCATTATAGTGATGAAAAACAAAGAGGGGGAGGGGGTGGGTTGAAGGACTGAGCTATGGTATTCTTTGTAACCTCACAAAATTAGTCTAGTGGTGGTTCAGCATAAGCAGCCAAAAATGGCATTAAGAAAAGTAATTAAAACAACTGACAAAAAAACGAACAGGATTTGTGAAATAATTGCATCATTTTAAAGTAAGATTATCATAACTTCTCCTCCTGTGATGTGAAAAGTTCTTACCCCAAGGATTCTATGATGCACCTTGCTAGAGACTTAAAAATCATTAATGTGCAAATATTCTCTGGCCCTACCTGAACTCATCATAATCCATTCTCCTAATATTGCTGTGCATAGAGTTGATAGAATCCACTATAGGAAGTTCTTTCTGGTCTCGCCTCTTTGTCCAGAGTCGCTTCTATGAGCTATGCTGTCGGATTGTATTAGTTAATAAAGGCTTATAATGTATGATGATGTGATAACTTTTGCATCCTTGCAGAATTCCATTCACTGAATTTTTAATTGCCATCGGGTTATTTCCTATAATAGAATTATTATCTTTTTGTTTCTACAGACATTTTAGATGAAGAATCGGAAGAAAAAAAAGGTGTGGTACTTAAAATAACTTGTTTTTAACTCAATGTGATCTGTGCTGACTAATATTTCTTTCCAAATTGCCTTTTTGTAATACATGCAATTAATGGTGATGGTCCATGTGCTGGTTGTAAAGTCTTGATATATATGAGCCTGCTTTTTACCTTTTGGTGTCACCCCCTTTCACTCTACTTATGATACAATAAATAACAATGCTGGAAATCAGTGGTTTAGTATGTTTTAGATAGGTGTCATAGTTTTGGAACGCCATGAAATATATATATTTTTTTTACTAGGGTTCTGCTGGGTGAATATTTTAAGATTCGAAAATGTTTTTTTAATGTGGAATTATCTTTACAAAGAACAGAGTATGTTAAGTTTGTTATGCAAAGTTCAAAAAGTGAATATGTAAATAAGTTTTCCTTCAGACATGGCATCTTCATGCAATTGGAGTTTAATGGTGCCGGCTGAGACAAGAAGCATGGTATTCCTGCCGTCTTGTGTGTGGCAGCACATAAAATCGTCAGATGTCAGTCTTAAGTCCGTCCACAATATAGCCCATATAGTGCTGACCTTGGAGGTTAAACCAACTCAACAAAAACAACATCATGCAATAGGCTTTTTAATAGAGTTGGTATCAAGAATTTCATTTCTACATTTTCAATCGTTTGAAATCAGATATAGGGTCACTTTTTTGAGTGTTTTTTATGTTAATCAACTCAACAACCCAACACTGTTTTTCAGACTAATTTTTCCCCCAAAATAATATTTTTCTATCTTTTCTTTTTCTACCAAGCTTCATATTCTAGCCATCTTTACTGATTTCCTATTATTTTATCGTCTTTGATCAAAAGTATTTCCACAAATATATTATGACACAGAAAATTATCCACAGACATTTGATTTTCTAATCTCACTGAAACTGCAGTTCGCCGTTCAGAACTAGTATTGGGGTCTATTGTTTTTCATCATTATCATTATTTTAACTCCATATTTAAAAGTAAAGCTGTCATCCCTTACTTTTGGAAAACTTTGTACGCTCTATAACATTTTCTGTATAATTATATATATTAAAAAAGTTTTTTTTTAAAACACATGGTTATATTTTTATTTCCTTTTTCTTATCCTTGAGCTAGGACTTTGATGGTCACAATTCATGGCTTCATTTGATTTTTCTTATTTTAATTATATTTTGCTTCCTTTTGAATGCTTCAATTGATTATCTATCTTATGCATTTTATTTTCAACAACAAAACCTCTTTTTTGAAGGTGTGCTTTTTTTCTATCATGCCATTTCTGCTAATGAGTAGTGCTACTTAACCAATCAGCAATTTGTTCCCTTCATTGTAATTTTTTGTTGTTTAATGGTGAATGATCGTTTATTAGTGTTTTATTGTAATGTCATGCATGAGCCATGTATTGAATGATAAAATTAATGTTGTGACTTACATTCCATAAAAATAGGAATAATTGCTTGTGTGAGCAGCCCTCCCACCCCCCCCCCCCCCCCCCCCCCCCCCAATCCCTTTTTGATAATTATGATTATGACTCTAAACAAATTCTGCATAGAAACAGTGTTTGGATGTCAGTTTGTGTTGCTTAATGGACTTCTTAGGATTTTAAAATATCTTAATTATTTTTTTAAAAACAAATTTTCAAAATTAAACTGTACAGACTCAGAAATTGAGAAAGACAATATTTTTTTCTGACATCTATTGATTGGCAGCAAATTTTGCAAAAGTGGTTGAATAAATAATGATATTAAGTAAAGTTAAAAGAAAGTATAAGATCTGCAATTTTTGATGAATCCTATTTCTGCTGTTTGGTCATTGTGCTAATCGCAGGAGAACCTAGAAAAACAAAACATTGTTCTTGAAATGTTTCTCAATAATGGTTTAAATTTTGAAGGAGATAAAAAGAGAAAGTGCCAATTTAACTGACATAAAAGTTGGTTTCTCTGGAAATTACAAACTGTGACTAAGAAATGAATAATCAGATAATGACATAATTTTTTTAATATAATAATTATAATGTGTATACACATCAAATTTTATCCCTTCATTCTGCATAGGTACAATATGAACATAGCAGTAAGATTGTCTTAAATAGAAATTTGAATTGGCAAATGGGTTTCCACTCAACTGATAACTTTCATTGAAATTGATGCACAATCATTGTAATTCAATGATTATAATCTAGCTTTTAACTTAGAACTATGTGCTTGTGTACTTGTGGTTATCTAATTCCAATTTTTTTTCTATAAAAATATTTTACATTTGTAATAAAAGATCTTCCACATTAAAAAAAAAGGAGTTATCTACCTGAAAAGAATTGTCATTTCTTTGGTTAGAACCTAGACCAGAAAATTAGATTTTAGCCATTCATTTAAAAATGCCAACTACAATAATACTAGATTAGAAAGAACTCCTATTCTAAGCCTTTTTCCAGAACTCCATGCTTGTTACTGAACGATTCTCTCTGTTACATTTGAATAGCTGTGCTGTTGTTGATCTTTTGTATGTCATATCATAGCCCCTAGTGAAGATCTAGCTCTATAATTTTTATTTTATCTTTTTAGATGTTAGTGTATGTGATAGATCATAATTCAATTCCATTTTTTTTTAAAGTTGATTTTCTGAGGATGAGCTTGGTATTTAAGAATTAACATTGCAGGTCACCTACAAAAATGACTACAGAGCATGCAAATCGTACACATTTGTTTTGCCGAGATACTTTTTGTACATCTTGAAGTGAATGATAGATGAATATTGTTAAGAGTAATAAATTTGGCTATTAGCTAACGTCTAATATTATTTCTGTTGTCGGTTATAAGCAACAAAAAAAAGGGAAAATTATCAAATGGGGAAAATCACCCAAAATAAATTTTCTCTTGCTTTGTTGCATTGTATATATGTTCCAACCTTGATTATTAATCCTCTTTCCCTTATCCTTGCTACAACTTAGTAACTGTATAACATGACACTGTTTTGTATACCTTCTTTTAATGAGATGGGTGCAAATCTCACTTCTCTGTGCTCCTATGTTGGCTGTGGAACCCTGTATGGAGATGCACTTTATAAACAGTTGCACATTGATCAACAAGGGCATTAGATGTTTTTTTTCTTGCTAAGGTGTCAGGAACAGTTTCACATAACTTCAATTGCATGCTGCAGAAAGGAAATTTATCTAATAGTTCCACAGTGTACATTTAAGATACCAAACAAGTTAAAAATACTTTTATAGTGTACTTCAAATTTACATTGAGAGATCTTTGTCATTATTTAAGGAAGCTTTGTATGCCAGGTATGAACCATTCATCGATATCTTAAAGGCATTATTTTTAAATCACAATGAAAACAAAATTGTCCATTTACAAAGTTTATTTAATAAAAAGAACAAATAATAGGGAATGGAAGGGAAGTGTGCATAATCAAGAAAGATTGGGGGGGGGGGGGTATAGATGAACAAGACCTTCAACACTACATGTCTTGGCTGTTCTAAGTAAATAAGATGCACTTTTATTATTATTTCATTTTGAATTTTTTGAATTTTATGATGAACTTAAATTTAAAGAGAAATTTGTCGCAAAAAGAGTTAATATTTCAAAGACAGGAATGCAACGACGCCTGAATATGTCATTTTAAAGAAATGGCTGTGAAATTATTAAGGAATATGTCAATGTGCAGTCATGTTTATAATTTCATGTTTTGACTTTATAGTTTTTAATTGGCTTTTATCTTACCTCATCATAACAGAAATTGATGGAGCTTCGCCTCCACCAGAGGATGTTGAAAACAGTGAAACTGTACAGAAAGGCCCAGTGGAAGAAAATGGAGTTACAAGTACAAATGGGACCAACAACAATTCAAGTGGCCAAAATGGCTGTGGCATGGAAGAAATA
Organism: Elysia chlorotica; assembly: GCA_003991915.1. Lineage (NCBI taxonomy): Eukaryota > Metazoa > Mollusca > Gastropoda > Plakobranchidae > Elysia > Elysia chlorotica. The sequence goes on from RQTK01001536.1 coordinate 62,418, forward strand.
CCAGAAAAAATGCGACATCAGTTAAAACACAGAGAGCTTTTCCTATCACGACAAGTCGAAACATTACCTGCCACTCACATTCGAGGCAAATGCTGTGTTACTTTGCTCAACGAAACAGAGTCCTTACTTACATATCTCAACAAAGAGGTAAGAGTTCTAACTTGTATTGTGCCTAGTGAGATTAGTTGTGTTTCTGTGTATTTATGCATCAAGCCATAGGCCCATACAAGGTACTTTTATATAGGAGTTGAAGAAGATGCAGGTAAACTTATTCAGTGATCATAATATCGGCGAATTTGCGGAAATGCACGATTTTGACTTGTCCGCATTTTTCATCCTTATTTCTCTTCTTTCCTCATTGCTTTCACAGTTGGAAAACTTAGAATTTTGTCTTTGAGCGGTATCAAACTAAATTGATAACATGGTGCTTTCTGGTAGGAACCATAAAAAAAAGTGTTATTGAAATGCCAAGCAAATTACGGAGGTTTACCTTTGATGAGCAGTATCAATAATATGGCATCGCCCAATTGGACCATGTGCAAAAAAAATGTGATACAATTACAACTCAATACAACGCACATCGCAGAATTTTGCCTTTGAGCGGTATCAATAACAGCTGGCGGCGGCAATGAATTCTGCCGATAATGCCTGATGCGCTGCGCACTGTCGTGAAAAAATAGCGAAATCCGTTGATTAAAAAACGAAAAAATACGAAAACTAGGTGACACTGCTTTCCCTTTCACAATTGAACATTTTTTATCCGGAAGTTTTGATTTCCGATCTTTAATTCTTATATTGCAAGAAGTACTTTTGATTCAAAACGTAAAGTACACGTGCCGGTAAACTCGTTTTGCTTTCGATATCAATTCTGATAAACCTCGCTAATTTAAATTGTTTAAGGATATTTCATTAGATTTTTCAAATTGTAACGTTATTTGCGTTTCTTTATGCGACCCAACATTCTGTTGGTACTTATCGCAAAAGTAGACTTTTAAATAATCGATACTCATGTGAACTATCGATAATCTATTGGGATGATCCACAAAAGCCTACCAATTCAATGTGGTTTGTTATTGACTTAATTGTCCAAACGAGGCTGATCTTGGCGATCTATCTATCCTTACCTTCTGACTTACCGTCATTTCCAACAATGGATAGATCAAGATCTAAAATAAAGGTCTATTTTTGAATTGCAGCGTGTGATCTTACTTGATCATTCTGTTATCTTTCATGTGCTCAGATGTTATTTTATAAACAGGTAGGCAAAGTAAATCTGTATCGTCGCACTGTAGGACTCAATCTAGATCTAGTAGAGCGATTATCAAGTCCGAAAAATCTATTTAGTAATTCTATTTTTATATCTAGATCTGCATTTTTAAACTGTATACATGTACCTCTCTCATGTTTAAGGGATTTCAGGCACAATCTCTGATAGGCGTTTGAAGACTAAGTTGTTTTATTATTGTAGTTTTCATTTTTATAGAAGGGTGAAGACTCCGTTCATTTCATCATATTTAAAAACGGATGCACTAATAAAATGTCTGATATAGAGTAATTAAAGGCTATATTTCAAAGTATTAGACATGCCAATAACATGTACATGTCTAAAGGTCTATCAACCTTGATATTGTATAAGTCAGGACTGAGATAAAACAGGATGACTGAAAAAGTGAAAATAAGTGTCTCTTGGCATGCTTCATTTATTCTGTTGACTGCTGAAAACAAGCTTATTAGAACATTGGTTTTAGTTTGCAAGGATAATTTGATGAGCTATTCTAAATCTGTTCAAGTTACATGGCAAAGTTCAGGAGTTGGAAATTTTTTTCACTGTGATCCCTGTAATAGGCATACAGTGTCAGTCGTTTGGACTCGCGTGTAAAATAAAATGTGATAACAATAATAAACATATCAGGACGCTGCAGTTAGTCAGTTATTGTTGGTCGAAAATAGGTTGCTTTTGTTTTGACTTGCAGTCATTCCCTCACACCTAATTCTATGCTTTTCTAGTTCATCCTTGCTTCTCCTTAAATTATGTTGTTCAACTCTGGGGGTGGGAAATTTCCATAGAAATTGTTGGTTTTTTAATTCAACGGTTCTTAAAAGACAACAAGAAGTAACATGTTTAGAATGCGGAAAATACTATTTGATACAGTAATGACATGATAGTGGCGTGAATGGACACTTCATGTTTTCTTGGTTACTTCAATGCAGTTCCAAAATTTATGGAAATACCCGATATTTTCATTTTTTTTCAATTCATCATTGTAATAGTTAAAGATTAAATATCCAAACAACCTAATCTGCCGTTTTCTACTCAATGAAGGTGGATAGATGGAATGATATTGGAACAGAATATTTTAGTTTGAAGACCAAATGGTAGTGACGTTGAACCCAGCGAGCAAGAAAAAAAAATAGAAGGTGATGAGGAAAAAATAATAATTTTCATCGCCAATTGACTGATGGCGGTTCCTGTGACAGCTTCTCTCCAAAATTAAGTGATCTACTCTAAATCTGGATTGCAGGTCTAGACGAAAACAGTGAACCCTACATGCAATGTATTTTTTTTACCTAGCCTTAAAATTTCAATAGTACTCCATTGAACATTAATTGTCTGCAAATCAGATTGGAGTTGTTTATTATCTAGGCTACAACATTTAGTGTAGTTACCGCTACCCCTGCTTGTGGCAACACCTCTCGCGTCCTTCTGTGATGTCATAACTTTGGGACATTGCAAAAAAGCCAATAGGGCAAATAAACTATGTTGTGTGTTAATTTTCGTTTATAAGTAATATTTATATTATCTGTTTTAACCACTCATTTCTACTCTTTAAAAAAATAAAATACAGTATGATCTCTGCTTATTGTTAAGATTTATTTCTCTTCCCACAGGACACATTCTTTTATTCATTAGTTTATGACCCACAACAAAAGACACTATTAGCAGACAAAGGAGAGATTCGAGTTGGATCGAAGTTCCAGGCAGAGACAATCCCAAAAGTTATTGCAGGTTGTAAAAATGTTTCTAACTTGTTTTATACTTAACAGACACAAGACATTAACAAAATGTTTCAGTTTTTGTGTGTGTAATAGAAAGAGTGATATCAGCATCATTAGCCTATAGTTGACATGCGTTAATTATTGCAGGACGTTGGGCTTACTATTTAGTTTTGCAAGAAGAGGTTTTTTTGTTTCACCTCAACTGTCAAAAAAACTAAAGCATAGTTACTGAGAAAAAGATGATCTCTTATTTGTTTTTGCAACTGATATAGATAAATGAAGTAGAAAATAGTCCTGTTAAAGATTTTTTTTAGTTAATATTATTTATCAATATGATGTGTAACTTGATGCAGAGGATAGTTTGAAAAACATTAAAAAAAGGAGCAAAAAAATATTGGTTCTTTGTTTGGAATTGAGCCAAATATATAAATTTCGACTGTGCGAAATACACAGGGTCCCTTAGGGGTTTCATAATTGTACAGGTATGTTTTGTCAAACATCACCTAAGCACGTGTGCTTTTCTATCATTTTGGTCAAGCTTTTATTATCAGTTATGCAGGCATGCTCTTTTAACTGACGAATTGTTTCCCTTACACCCAATATCTGTCAATTTTGAGCAACCATCATTTTTTTTTTTATTACTATTCTATATTATAATTATTTTAAAGCTTTTTGCTAGATGATAACTCTTTTGTTTATTGAAGAAATTTCTATTTTCAGCCTCTGAAGACACTTGTAACTCTGATGATCTTGAAGAATTAGTCTGGGATCCCAGTCATTCACTGTCAGAGAAGGAAATAGATCAATTTCAGATCATTGCAAGGTACTGTGATTTTTTTTTTTAACTACAATATAATAAATCTCAGAACCAAATTTCTTTATTTCTAGACTTTTTGGGATCATAAACTGTGCTGATTCTTTTATTACAGCTAAATGAAGGTAAAAGGATAACCCGCGAAAGTTAAATAAAAAAAAAGAAATAGAGGAAAGAAAATTATATCGGTTCTGGAACTATTACCAGTAATACTTTGATCTTAGTATTTTGTTATGTAAATATTAGCATACAAAGTTGTTGAATGTTACTATGCCACAAGGAACTGTGTCTATCCGTTATATGTAAGTAATCTTTGGTCACAGAAAATAAAGCTCCAAGTTTTCAAGTTCCGTACGACCATGTGACTCCAGAGTGGGCTACCCAGGTCAAGATTTGAATGACCCCATTCCAATCATTAGTGAGCAAGATAGCTCAATCTTTCCTGCATCAGAGAATGACATTTTATTCCCAGGGCAACCTTGCTCCCTTTTTTGCTGTTTTATTAGTTATTTACATTTATACCATTTATACCTTTATATCGTATTTGAAGGGATTAGGTTGTTCACCATTTAAAAAACTTGTAGTTTAAAGTAACATTAAATGGAAATAAGAGAAAAAATCCTAAATATATATATATGTATCCTTTCTTCTGTGCGTTTAAATTTGAAATACAGTTAATCGGGATGTTTTTTAGTCCCAAAAGATAAATATGGGATTGTGTGATTAATACATCACATTTTCCAACTTCAGATCTGTTGGCACATTTGCTCGTGCCTTGGACTGCACAAGCACTGTGAGACAGCCTAGCCTTCACATGAGTGCAGCTGCCGCATCAAGAGATGTCACCATTGTATGTTGTTAATCATTTTATCTAAAAACTTTACTAAATGATTTTAAAAGTTACACCACTTAAATATTTTTTTATTTCCACTACCAACTTAGAGATGTTGAGAGAAAAAAGATATGGATGATACATAAAAGGACAAACATGCACAAGTGCAAAAATATATATAGGAAAACTGAGTAGTTGGCAAAGGATTCTGGTTTTTACATGTCTTTTGGCATGCCAAAGAACTTAAGAATAAATACCTGAAATTATTTGTGAAGTTTAAAACAAATTTTAATAAGGCTTTTTTAACTGTAGAGGTTATAACAATTATTTAAAGCTATACTAGACCTTCATGTGTTCCGACAATAGTCGTATTTCGGACAATCACGAATGTTCCACTAAATTTAACGACGAACACTTGGAGTGATGCCATATTGTCGGTTGTAGGCAATCCGCCACTTTATCAGCGGTTAGCAGTCAAGCGCTAACAGTGGATCTGCATGTTAGCAACAGTCGATGTTGAGATTGTCAACAAGTGACAATATGCAATTTTGTAACCTGCTTTCTTGAATTTATCGATTATTGTTTATCTCTTTCTTGGCGGTTGGCTTTAACTTTCTATTAAACTCTTAACATCAATTTGGATAAGTTTCGTAAAATTTGATCCTACCGTACCAGAGTTCTCACATACTTCAAAACATTAATCATGTCCTTGGTCTAACTCTGACAGTTTCTGCACAGTTCAGCCGCTAATTTACTATGCACTGAACTTATGAAACATCATGTGCGATGGCATCTTATTTTCACTCAAATTCTGTTGTTAGATCTTAGTCTTTATCTCTACCCTCCTATCACCCTAAATTTAAACTGAACCTTTTTTTTTTCTTTCTCTCTGTGTTTTCTCTCTGCAAACTGAATTCTCTCTCTCTCTCTCTCTCTCTCTCTCTCTCTCTCTCTCTCTCTCTCTCTCTGTAAGTCTCTACCCCCTACCTTTTGACAATTTATGATACCTTCAGATTACTCATTTTAGGGGGACTAATTTCAATTTCGGTTTAAACATAGTAAGGATAAAACGGAAAAAAGGGACATAAGCCACACAATGTGTGTTGAAAAATTGGGTAATATCAGTTGTTTAAACAAATGGGAAATGAGTTCAGCCTAGATAGTACGGTCCTACATAATAAAATGCTCATTTTGTTGGTTTTTGTTTGTTTTGTTTTTGCTGTTTTGTGGTTTTTATGTGCGTGTGTGTGTGTGTGTCATTTTTTGTTTGTTTGCCTTCATTTCTTTTTGTATTTGGATGTTGGAAATAAATCTGAAATCCCTTTGGCCTTCAATCCTTGCTCTTCTGCCAACAATTGTCAACAATGTAGAGTTCGAAAGTCCTCGTTTGGGACAGACTTTTGTTTTTGTCAATATTTTCTCATCACAGACGTGTAAAATATCCTAAATTGTCTATCCAAACTAATTTTCTTACCCAACTCCAGGACCATATCAAGCATATTTTTGTTTGCCTTGTTAGTTTTTTTAATAGTGACAGCAGGATATCTAAAACACTAAGTAAAAGGGTTGCTGAATTATGATTGCTTTTTTTTTTGTTCATTCTCTTGTATTTGGATGTTGGAAATAAATCTGAAATCCCTTTGGCCTTCAATCCTTGCTCTTCTGCCAACAATTGTCAACAATGTAGAGTTCGAAAGTCCTCGTTTGGGACAGACTTTTGTTTTTGTCAATATTTTCTCATCACAGACGTGTAAAATATCCTAAATTGTCTATCCAAACTAATTTTCTTACCCCATTCCAAACCATATCAAGCATATTATTGTTTGTCTGCTTAGGTTGTTAATAGTGACATCAGGCATATCTAAAACACTAAATAAAATGGTTGCACAAACTATGATTCCCATTTATCTGTCTGTCTCTTTGTCTCTCTCTAGATCTAGTCTTCTTCATTTCAATTTTATCTTTCATTCACCTCTCTTTTGATCTTTTTAATGATCTCCCCCCTTACTCTCTCTCTCTCTCTCTCTCTCTCTCTCTCTCTCTCTCTCTCTCTCTCTCTCTCTCTCTCTCTCTCTCTCTCTCTCTCTCTCTCTCTCTCTCTCTCTCTCTCTCTCTCTCTCTCTCTCTCTCTCCCTCCCTCCCCTCCCTCTCTTTTTTTCTCTTGAGGACATTAACTCCTTTCAAGACTTGAAGTTTGAGTTCTAGTGAGTAAGCTGTGTGTTTTCTTAATGACATTGTTTCAAAATTTACATTTATGTCATGAAAAACTTCAATTTAGACTAGACCTACAGGGATAATGAACTTTCATGTACAATGTGAAGCGAATCTAAGGTGGGGATAAAGAAAACCCTTGTCTTGGAAAAATGCAATTATTTTAATTTTTTTTTTCTTTATCTGTTTGATTTAAGTGTGTTCTACTGTATGTTGAATTTGAACCAGAATGAGATAGTAAAATATCTTAAAAATGAAAACTCTTTAACTTCAGGATGTCAATATGTTTCAAACAGATCATTGTTGACTTTTCAAGAGCTTTGACATGAAAAAACAAATTTCTATCAGTTAACTTTGAAATTTTCACTAAATTGCCTAAGGTTTAAAAAATGTCCTCTTTTAATGTTGAGGTTAAGTCAAGATTGGGCATGGTGATGGGTGTGAAAAAGTTGACAATTTGGTTAGGGCTTACATGCAGGTCTAAGCTATATATGTTCTATATTTCAGTTCCATGCTATGAGTACTCTCCATCGGCACAAGTATGACATTGCAAAGGCCATCAAAAGCCTTGTACCTTCAGGGGGTCCAGTGTTATGTCGTGATGAAATGGAAGAATGGTCTGCTTCAGAAGCAAATTTGTTTGAAGATGCTATTGAAAAATATGGCAAGGACTTTAATGACATCAGACAAGATTTTGTGAGTATCTGAATCTGAAAACTATTCAATTGGTAGAGAAAAGACAGTAATGTTGTTTGGTAGGATCACCATTGTCACTAAACTAGAGGGATGGCTTCTCCTATTGGTATTCCTTATACCTTTCACCTAGGCAGTATATGTCATCTTTTCATCTTTGTTTTGGTCTCCCTTGTGACTTTTACTTTTCTCACTTACCACTCTGTTGTACATTTTGTCCATCTGTTGTCTTTCACACTTGCCACATGTCCTTCCCAATTTCACTTTGTTTTTATTTGTTCTATGACTATATCATCTTGTTAAGTTTTCTCCCTGATTATTGTGCTTGGGATTTTCTTTTTCACTTTCAGTCTTTCGCTTAGTATTTATTTCTCCATTGCTCTGTGACATACTTTCACTTTATGATGTGTTTTATCCATGTTTGCAACCGTACATCACTGTATGAGACCACAAGAGTTGAAGACCTTTATTTTTAAACTCATTGGTAACAATAGTAAAATTTGGGATACTAACATAGGAATATACTTTTATGATATTTTTTACCTCCAAATTACAAGAAAGGAGACTAGGAAACGAGCTAGACCATTTGGCTAGCTTAGTGACGCTATGCTGTTCTTTTCAAATTCAAGTGCTAAGGTGCAAATGAGTCTACCTTTCAGTTTTAAATATGCTCTATTGAAGCATTTAAATATATTTTATTGACATTTTATTTTCCCTTTATTTTACAGTAAATATGTTTACTACAGTATGTTGAAACAAAAAGTTTGTGGATCTTATCAAGTTTAACTGTAGGTTTATACTTCTCTCTTTCTTTTTATTGTTGTTGTCCTTGCAGCTTCCGTGGAAATCATTGAAGAGTATAGTGGAGTACTATTACATGTGGAAAACGACAGACAGATATGTACAACAGGTAAAATTTATTCCAAATTGTTTTCATTTGGTTTGAAAATGTTTTAAGTTACTGAACAAGAATAAGTGTTCTGGAATTCCGCAAATATTTTAAAGACAATTTATTCTAATGGTGGAAATTATCTGTTAATTTGAATTTGTTCCAGGTGCATTAAAAAAATTTTGTTGGATGTAACACAATTCTAGAAAGATATATTTAGATTAAGATTGAAGTCATAGGTCTCAGCTCTGAATTTTGACAGACTGCCGATGCATGTGGGTCTTATGGCCCCTTGTACAATAGGCTGGTTGAATTAACCGGTGCAAAGGAAGATTAAACAGCCTTGATTAGATGTCTATTTTAAACAAGGCATGGTAAAAGAATCTGAAAATTATAGGAAAAATGAACAGATCCAGTTAAAATTTCAAAAAGTATTATTCCGAGTCCCTATATATACTCCAACAAAAGTGGTTGAATTTACCACCTTTTAAAGTTTATAAACAAAAAGTCTCGTTTTTATCCTATTTGTACTTTTATCTAGTACAAAAAGAAAATAATGTTGCTAAAAAAGTGAGTTTTGATTTTTTTTAAAAAGAGAAAGAAGATAAAATTGATATACTCCGTTAATCTTCGGCATTGTTGGCCAGACAAGATATATTATTTGACTTTTATCAGTATATTTGCAAAATAAATCATGCTAAGCTTAATTGAAAAAAAAAATTTGTTTTGAAATGTGGGATAACTTACAAAAAACTTCTATGGTCTTTTTCATGTCATAGCATTTTCTGAATGATTAAGGATTGCATTATTGGATATAAATTTGTATAGTTAATTATTGAATATTTTTGTAATAGCTCATATGTTTTGTTTTGAACAATATTGCAGAAACGCATCAAAGCATCAGAAGCTGAAAGCAAACTGAAGCAAGTGTACATTCCCAACTAGTAAGTTTGTAGTTCGATGAAATTACCTGTAATTCAAGTATGAAATATGAAAAATTATATTGCAAAAGTTGCCATCTAACTTGTTGCAAAATTACACCAGTGATGTGAGCAAGTAAAACAGTTGGAGCTTTTTTAGTGTACCTTAATTATAAGGACATATAGGTTTAGAACATTTTCTGCACTGTGCTCATGCTTGATCTTTTATAAATATGCTTTGGACAAAGGTAACAGAACATCTCTGTTGTAAAGGAAAATGGCTTCTGTGGAAAAATCTGTAGTCCATATACATATGCAACAAATTTATTTTGGCACTTCACTATTTTGAGAACAAATTATTTTTCTCCAAACAGCAATAAACCTAATCCTGCAGCAATCACAACGAAGATGAATGGTATTGAAGGTTCAGTCTCAGGAAGGGCTTGTGAAAGCTGTTATAGTAAGTGGACCTGGAAATAATTTAGATATGTTTCCAATGCGTTATGGGAAAAGTGAAAGGGTAGGAGGTTAACAAAAGAACTGTTGAAATAAAGAGGGAAAAATGAATGAAATTTGGTGTTGGTAGAATAATTGCTTTTTGTTGATGTACTTAAAAACTCCTTCAGCTCTTAGTTTGTAAAAATTACAAAAACCATGATTTCTAGATTAATAAAAACATATTGAAATTAGCACATATCGTTGAAAAGGGGTATTTTTTTGTTTTCCATCATTTTTTTTTTGTATTTTACTGGCCAAAGAATGCAGTCGCTTGGGTTTAATGAGTTAAATACAGAGATGAAAACCATGAGACACTTTCTGGTGGTGGACTCATCAGGCAATCAAGTAATCTAAATGAGAGTGGGAAGAGCGCTGGTGCAAGTGGTAGAGCGTTGGTCTCTAATTGGGAGGTCCATGGTTGGTTTAAAATTAATTTGTCCAATTTTGCCCCATACTGGTTGGATCAGTAGCAGAGATGAGCGAATGTCTCCCCGCTGTCTCTGTGGGACAGCAGGTAATTGGACACTAAACTATCAACTCAACCAATTGCATAGGGAAAGTTCTTAGGATGTATCTTTGTAACTGGGTGAGGAACATCCCAAATCGTATTGAGGCATTTGTTTTTGATCCCTTTTCAATCCTTCCACGCCGCTTTCTCCTTATAACATAGACACATTTATAAATAAACTACAACTCTGCCTATTTTGGTTTGCAAATTTTCAGTTTTGTATTGAACAATGGCCGTGTCTAGGGAAATAGTTTTTGCAAACTCACTATCCGCCTCAATAGCACCCTTTGTTTTTTTCTCTAACAATTTCACACTGTACAGAATTTATCCATAACAGAATGCTTATTTTTAAAAGAAGAAAAAAACAACTCTGAGACGTCAGGGAATTTCTTGATAAAAAATTAAGGATTTAATACTTAAACTCAAGAACTCAACAGTCTTTTTATTTTCCCATTAACTTTTCATATTTGTCAATTTATACTTCTTTTCACACAAAAATGATGTGACGATTGTTTCAGCTGCTCACTCATCCCAGTGGTACTCATGGGGTCCTGTACATATGCAGTGTCGCCTCTGTAATACTTGTTGGTCTTATTGGAAAAAATATGGAGGATTGAAGATGCCAACTCGATTAGGTATTTATTTTTATGATTTAGCAATACGTTTTTCAATCCAACGGGACTTGGCAAGGCAACTGAAATTTTTGTATAATTTCACCAATGCGAAATGAAGATACTTTGGAGCAGTAATCATCCTGGTTCTTTAAGTTGGAATGAAAAAAAAATCACATTAAAAGTAAAATCAAGAGACTCTGAGATTTTTCTACTTCTTGAAGTACATTTGATGCTTTGTAACATACTGTATGTATATAACTCAAAAAGTGTAATTTCCAACTTGAGCCTGATTTCTCTTTATATGCTTTTATATATTGACCAAAATGTTCACTTTTTTCCATAGGATGATATATTTGTTTTAGAAAAAAAATATGGCTCTTGTTAAATATTATAATTAGTATATATTAGTTTCCTCCAACTGAAAATGCTCCAGAGATTTTTCCAATGTATCCAAAATCATATAAAAACTTTTTACTGGGCAAGATACTTAGATCATATAATGTTCCTGTATTCAAATTCTTTGTGTGAAGCAAATGTTTTTTTCTTCCTCCTCAGATGGAGAAAGACCACCACCAAATGCAAGACAAGGTTTGTTTTTATTTGACATCCTAATTCTTTTTAATATTTTTCCACAGCTGAAATTGTTTTTTGCTGGTTTTTTGTTTCATTTTTGTTGATACAATATCCCTTTAAACCTGATTGTTTTATTAATTATTCAAAAAAATTATTATGATTATTATGATGATGATGATTATTATTATAATATTATTATTATTATCATCATCATCATCATCATCATCATCATCATCATCATCATCATCATCAAGGGGATAAAGAAAACCCTTGTCTTGGAAAAAAGGACTAGATCTATGTTTATTTTCTAATTTAAGTCAATCAACAGTAGCCTGCACCCAAACTTGTGCAACAAAAAAATCAACCAATCATCCTTTGCCTATCTTTCATCTCCTTCTCTTCCTTCATCACCTATCCTTTTTTTTCTAGAACCCCCCACCCCCTTTTCAATTTCAAGGCACCCCATGACACCTAGTCCTAGATCTAGTAACTGTAACAAGCCTGTACCACTGTTAAAAATTTAGCACTGCCTAAGTTTGTCCGCCCAGCGGTCACTCAGCCAGCCTGGTCTATGACCACATGCACACAGACAGTGGCTAGTGATGCAACGTTTGCTAGGCCCAGATGGCTCACAGTGATCAGTATTTATTGTAAGCCTCTTGTTCGTGCTGATCATTTAGCAAGAGAGGGGTGATGGTCGGCTTTATTAGTTGAAGATTTGATGAATCATGACTGGCAGGGGTACTGCATTGCATAAGGGAGGGAAAAGTGTGTCAGAATGAGCTGATTTCTTTTAGAAACTGTACCAGCCAGCATGATGAAGCAAGTAATTTCCTTTTAGTTAAGCGATAGTATGATGGCTGACGATTTTGGTTTACCGTAGGTTTC
>RQTK01001537.1:10184-20581 GCA_003991915.1 Elysia chlorotica
GGTGTCAGTATAATGTGACCGGCTGAGACAGGAGTCATGGTATCCCCGCCCTGTCTCGTGTGTGGCAGCACATAAAATTGTCAGGACGTTCCGTCCTTGGGGCCAGTCCACAATATAGCCTATATAGTGCTGCTGTTGGACGTTAATCCAACCCAACCAACCTTCTCTGCTAAGTGACAATTCGCCATGGAGACTGGGCATCCATCTCTCCTACTTGCGATTGTTGAAACTATCTTTGGATATGATTTTTCTTTAAATCGCTGGGATTTGAAGCTAATCAAAGCTGGGTTTTTTTTTTTTTTTATATATAAATTCTTAGGCAATTCTGGGATTCACACAGTTGGGAAGTCTTTAGCCTTGTTAGTTGTTCTTTTGATGAGAACAAGTTTGAGGCGCTGGTCTTTTTATGGGATTTTAATCTAATTAAAAATTATTTTGTGTGTGTGTGTGTGCGCGCATCCAAATACCCTTTTCACTTTTACTAGCTTTATGGTTTCATTTTTAGATTTTTGAAGGATAACAGTTAAACTTTATATTTAAAGACAAACAAATGTAAAAAAAATGTCAGAAATAATATTTTTGCCACCAATTATTATGCTTAGAAATACAGAACTATACAGACAAAAATTATATGCTAAAAAGGTATTGGGTATAAACAAAATAAATCACAAAAGTGAAATTATCATTAACAGTTTAAAATTCTCCCATCTGTATTCTTCAAATTTTGTGTGTGCATACGCTCATTATTTTTTATGAACGTGTATGTTCTTAGAAAACTGCACATTATGCTACCTAATTTATAATTATGTGGTCACTTGTTTTGCGTGTTATTTTTATTGCTAATTTTTTTTTTTTTTTCTTAATTTGATGTATGAATACCAATGTTACAAAGTATGGAAAGAAACGTGATAGACAAATATGCAATCAGTTGTTAAAAAAAATACAAAACATTCTTGTCTCCTACACTCTCTTTTCGTCTTTGTTTCTGGATACTTTTTTTTCTGTGATGGGGAGGGGTAGTGAAAAGATAAAACAGGAATAATCAATAATTGTAAATGTTGATCTCTCCTCAGGCTGAGCTAGAGGAAATTCTCAAGGATGAGATCAAGAAAAGACAAGTAGGTTTATTCGTAATTTAACATCATGTGCTTTGAACTGTTAGCCCCTTGTAGAGGTCAATATAATATTATAGGAATTGTCCAGCCACAAACACTGTCACCCCGTTCTTTTGCATGCACCATTTTGTGGGACTAGAAGCATAATGTTATAGAAATAGTATTAAGATGTATAGGGCAGTTACTATATACCTTTGGAACGGATCCCACTTTGGAGTGGGGTAGGTGGGTTTTTTTTTTTTTTTTTTTTTTAACGTTGTGGTGACAATTATTTCTAAAAGAAAGGTACTTGTGCCTATTTTCAACATCTGCTCCCAAGTGTCAATGCATTTGAAGGAGGAACACCGGTTTTCCATAATTTTATATAAACCAGTAAAAACATTATCAATTGAAAAAAAACCCATCACTGATACAAAAATTCCATTAAACATTCTTTGTCGGATAAACACAGATAACCACATTCACTTCTTTGAAAAAATTAATGTCTATGAAAAAAAAAATTCTGAAAAAAATTATTATAACTGGAAGAAAAACAAAGCTGTTCAAAGTGCTGCCCCTTCTCTGCTCCTTATCCTCCTCCATTCAGTACGATGAGTGCCTTGTTGCTAAAACAATCTTAGATAAGTTTATTAAAGATTATTTCTTTCCAAGAGTTCACATCCTGCTCTTAGTTTCATGTCTAGATCCAATCATGGATCAATATATTGGTTATCAGTTTTTGGATAAAGCCACAGTTTCATGTCTAGATCCAATCATGGATCAATATATTGGTTATCAGTTTTTGGATAAAACCACAAAAGCTGCCAGGCCTTTTGATATTTTCTTGTTTAAAAGAAACAAAAAATTATATTGACTCCTATCATGCAAGTTATTTTAAGTTTGAGTATTTCTAGTATCAAGTTCATTTTGAGCTGCATTACTTAACAATAGTTACCATGGGCGACCTTTTGGCATGACACAATAAGAGCTAAAACATAATGTTGCACAATAATCAATACCAAGATGTGGAAGTTTTCCTCAGTGTCTTGCATCACGCAAGTCATTCTACAGTGAAGTTTCTTTTTGCACCAAGGTGCTTTGTGTCTGGTTGGTTGGGTTGGGTTGGTTTAACGTCCAACAGCAGCACTATATAGGCTATATTGTGGACGGGCCCCAAGACGGACGTCTGACAATTTTATGTGCTGCCACACACGAGACAGGGCGGGGATACCATGACTCCTGTCTCAGCCGGTCACATTATACTGACACCGACCCAACCAGTAGGGAACGCAACAGCCAGGATTCGAACTCGGGACCTTTTGCGTCGGAAGCTGATGTTCTACCCCTGGGCCACCGCGCCCCCGTGCTTTGTGTCTACATTATTTTACAGTTGTTGACCTTAAAGCATGACACCACAAGAGCCATACAATTATTTTGCATAAAATTAAATGGACATAAATTGCTGTCTACCAGGCAAGCTATTCTAAATAGAAATAAAAATGTAATGGCAAGATCTTTATTATCTTCCTTTTCATTACAGTAAAAAGTTGTCCTTGACTTTGACATCACACTAGCTATGAAAATAATAGGCCCCATGCCCATGCACATAATCAATAGAAAATGAAAAGTTCCTAGGGATTAATAGCTTGCTTTCAAGAAATGTAATGTGGGTGAACCTCTGAGTTTTATTGATTTTTAGAGCATTGTGTTTCAATTGATTAACTGACATGAAAGCTGTTATAGAAAAGTTGAATGTGAAAAAAAATAGGATTTCGAAAATGTAACTACATTGAACTTACACAGTCATCATCTTAAATCATGAGGATTTAGGAAAAAAAGCATAAATTGATGAACATATGGCAAAAATAAATAAATGAAAAAGTAAAAAAGCATATTTTGCTATTCACTATTAAGTCAACGTGTCTAGAATCTATCCCGACCTATCAATTTTTTAGGACAATGCTCCTACTCTATCCATGTGTCTATCTGTCTGTTTCTGTTTTTCTTCATCTTTTATATACTCTCTTAAATATATTTGAAAAATTTACTCTACTCACCTATGCATCTATCCATCCATCTATTATCTAATCCTATCCATCTCTATGTATTTACATTTTTATTTTTACTATAAGTATCTATAATATATATATGGTTGTCTGTCTTTGTCTATTTATCCCTCCCCACCTCCCTTTTTTTTAGTAGGCCCATATAATCACTATTTTATGTTTTTACTGTAAGTCTGTGTGTCTGTCTTTGTCTTTTATCCTTTCTTCTCCCCCCCCCCCTCCCTCTCTCTCTCTCTCTCTCTCTCTCTCTCTCTCTCTCTCTCTCTCTCTCTCTCTCTCTCTCTGTATTTTCCCTTTTTTCTATAGACTAAAATACAAGACATTTTTATAGAATTGTATGTGTTACCATACAGTCAGAGCAAATAAGTAATTAGTTACGGCTTACCTAAAGAAGAATAGAAGCAATCTCTGTGAAATCAACTGCTGTTTAAGAGAAAATAATGCTTTATATGAATGATTTCCTTTTTTTACTTTACAGTTACTTTTATTCTTTTTTGTCTGTTACCTACCTAATAGTCACTAATTTATTGATTTTATTGTTGTTGTTTTGTTTTTTTTTTTAGTAGGCCCATATAATCACTATTTTATGTTACTTTTTTTTTTATTAATAGTCACTGTTTCATGTTGTTTTTTGTTTTGTTTTGTTGTTGGTTTTTTTGTTAAATTTTTATACTTTATAATCTCTATTTAAGATTGCTTTTTAAAAAAACTTTCTATCCACTCTTTTATCGTTTAAAAAAAAATTTATAGTTACTATTTTATGTTTATTTTTTTTTTACTTTATAGTCACTATTTTTTGAAAGTTTGGGATAATATCTTAAAGGCTGTTCTGAAAAGTTTTATCCTATCTGAGACACCTGCAATTCCCTTTTAATATCTTTACAGTTGTTGCTGAAAATAAAATCTTGAGACAAAGGTCAACACATTTATGATTTCCCCAAAAGTTTAATTTGAAGCTAATTCCACAACCTTTTTTAAAAATCTTTCTCATACCTATCTTTTCTGTGTATCTTTATAATGTCACAACACTCTGAGAGGTTTGAAAATTAATATAAATCCATGTTCATTATCAGCTATTCTAAAAACACAATTTTTTCCCCTGTGTGTGTATATTTCTGTGCAGTATCAGTAACTCACATAGATGTATAAAATATAAATCTTAGGTCTCTGCATTTCTGTCTACACTTTTATTTGTCCATGTGTGTTTTGTGCAGTACCAGCAACTCACATAGAGGTACAAAATATAAATCTTAGGTTTCTTCATTTCTGCCTACACTCTTATTTGTACATGTGTGTTTTGTGCAGTACCATCAACTCACGTATACGTATAAAATAAATCTGAGGTCTCTGTATTTCTGTCTACACTCTTAATTTTACATGTGTGTTTTGTGCAGTACCATCAACTCACGTAGACGTATAAAATATAGAATCGAGGTCTGTGCATTTCTGCCTACACCCTTATTTTTACATGTGTGTTTTGTAACTCACATAGACGTACAAAATATAGAATCGAGGACTCTGTATTTCTGTCTACACTCTTATTTTTACATGTGTGTTTTGTGCAGTACCATCAACTCACGTAGACGTATAAAATATAGAATCTAGGTCTCTGCATTTTTGCCTACACTTTTAATTGTACATCTGTGTTTTGTGCAGTACCAGAAACTCACATAGAGGTACAAAATATAAATCTTAGGTCTCTGTA
Organism: Elysia chlorotica; assembly: GCA_003991915.1. NCBI lineage: Eukaryota > Metazoa > Mollusca > Gastropoda > Plakobranchidae > Elysia > Elysia chlorotica. Next base: position 15,050 of record RQTK01001537.1, read on the forward strand.
TTTCTGTCTACACTTTTATTTGTACATTTGTGTTTTGTGAAGTATGCCTACCATGAACTCACGTAGACGTATAAAATAAATCTTAGGTCTCTATATTTCTGTCTACACTTTTATTTGTACATGTGTGTTTTGTGCAGTACCATCAACTCACATAGAGGTACAAAATATAAATTCGAGGTCTCTGCATTTCTGTCTACACTCTTATTTTTACATGTGTGTTTTGTGCAGTAATAGAAACTCACATAAAGGTACAAAATATAAATCTTAGGTCTCTGTATTTCTGTCTACACTCTTATTTTTACAAGTGTGTTTTGTAACTCACGTAGGCGTATAAAATATAGAATCGAGGTCTCTACATTTCTGTCTACGTTCTTATTTGTACATGTGTGTTTTGTGCAGTACCAGCAACAAGTGACCGTGTTTATCGTGGGATACTCCGATGTATGCCACCAGAAGCTGCGACTGCTGCAACAGGTTAACGAGGTCAGTCACGGACACGAATCGGCCCTGGGTTACACTGGGTTACACTGGGTTACACTGGGTTACACTGGTTTACACTGGGTTACGGTTTTGGCATGAGTCCTTTTTGCTTCTTTTGACATAATAAGTAAAAACTTTTTTTTTTTTTTTTTTTTTTTTTTTTTTTTGGCTCAGAGTTTTGCTCAGGCATAGGTTTTTTTGCATTAATAGGCCATCTAGGAAGCTTCTAGTACTGTTACAAAATAAATTTATTTCTGTAGATACATAATGTCTTTTTTTTTTGTCAATATAAAAAATCCATGGAAGGTGCTATCCGGATGTCTTCTCTTTTATCAGTGTTCTTTCGAAAAACTGTAAAAACTGTTTTGTTTCCTTACCTTCTTGAGTGCGGAGGGGTCGAATTCGATCCCTATTAAATTTGGAGGCTATCATACCGGTTTATATGTCCATTTTCATGAATACTGAACTGCTGCCCATTTTCATTCACTGGTTCAAATCATCTTTGACTCTACCACTTTGAGAACATTATTCATGAGAATTAAATTAGAAAGATATGTCGATTTCATTTACAGTTATGCTCTACGGGTACATCATATCTAAAAATATTGCTGATTTCTAATAAGTTAAAGAAAAAAACGTGTTAGCACATTTTAATCTGCAAGTTTAGTTAGATAGATCTTATTTTCATCTTAATGACTTCGAATCACTTGCACTTTGGCATAAGTCTCCCTTATGCTACAAAATAGTAGTTTAACATTTTGCCAAATTAATTTGGTTATAAATCTTTAACAAAGTAACAGAAAAAAGGAGAGAAAAATTCGCTCATAAAAAAAAAAACACGAAAGGTTTGGGTGCGACATGAGAAGATATGTTCATATAAAACATAGGATGTCAGTTTTTGTAGTTTGCAATAATGGTCTACTACAATTTAAAAAAAAACCCACCAACAACACACCAAGTCACTTTAAAAAAAGCTTTCAATTCTCATAAACTGATTGCTTTCTGTTTTCAAATAATGCCAAAAAAAAAAAAAAAAGAATTAGGTCAATGCATAATTATGTATGGAAGAAATAGGCAAAGTTTTGTTTTTAATCTTTTTCTTTTTTGAATTATCTTTCAGTTTTTCATGGAGAACACAAAGCTGATAGACGAGGAGGATTGGTTTCCGACAACTCCTGATATGGATCTGGAGGAGGTTGGTTGGTTGGTTGGTTGGGTTGGTTTAACGTCCAACAGCAGCACTGTATAGGCTATATTGTGGACGGGCCCCAAGACGGAGGTCTGACAATTGTATGTGCTGCCACACACGAGACAGGGCGGGGATACCATGACTCCTGTCTCAGCCGGTCACATTATACTGACACCGACCCAACCAGTAGGAGGAGGTTAGATAAAAAAAGTTTTTTTTCATGATGGGTTTTAGGCAAAGTGAAATTTGAAGCAACCAGGTTGAATCAGTACAAATATAAATTGATAGATTATTTCAACACATTTTCAGTTTACCCCTCTTTCTTAATTGATCCTTGAAGTTCATATAATTATCGTTTTTCAAGACTTTTTCAAGACTTTGGATTTAGCCATTCTATACATTGTTTTTTTTTAATTTTTTTTTTAGTGTTTTAAGAAGAATCAAATGCATTTTAAGAGCTCGGAAAAAATGTACTTGAACAATTCTAGAAAAAAATATACATCCTTTTATTTGAAAACGAAAAATTGTTAGCAGTTTTTCTATGTTAAAGAGGATTCTAGTTCGTAACTTATATCAGCAAATTTTTGTGCCTGATTCACCATGGTTGCCTGATAAATGATCAATTTAAATCCCATTGTTTCAAGAAGAGTTCTAGTTCTACAGGTGTAAGGAACATCAACTGATGTTTGAATGATAATTATTCAAGCCACAAGCGATCTTAATTTCTGACCTATTCTAAATTACAATGTGTCATGCTTAAGGATAAGAAGGTCTTTTGACTTGGAAACAGGAAATAACCACTGCTTTTTTGGCTTTTATATTAGCCTACTGAATGTCAGGGTCTTGAAAAGTCAAAGGGTATGATTGCAGATGCTGCAAACCACGTAACTTGATGGATGGATTGCTGAAAGGGTTTTAGTCAAAAAGATGTGACAGTGAATGCAAAATACAAGTTAAATATCTTAGTAGAACAGCAGGTAAATCTAACGACTTGAGTTTCATTACGCCCCTTAACAGTGTAGCTGGTAAGTTCACCCAATGTGATAAAATGTTGAAAGGTTGCGCAGATTTAAAGGGTTAAAAACCTGAAAGACAATCCTGTCGCGGTATAGGATACCCCAGGGGAACCTAGGAGACGTTAAACCCGGAGAGAGGGAGAGAATTCTCTCTCTCCCTCTATAGAGAACATGAACAAGACAATCCTAATTTTTAAAATATCAAAATGTTACTAAAGTTTTTGAACCCACCCCCTCCTTCTGTTACTTCAGATTTCTAACAGTGTGGAGGACTCCTTGGCCCACGCCCATGCTTTGACCAATCGACTTGGAGAACTCAACCGGGAGATGGTTGACTATGTAGCGGCCCTTGCGGAGAAAAAAGCGAGCAGCAAGTGAGTCCAAGCAGTTCTTTTTTATTTACATTCTGGTTGTCTTGCCTTTGCAGCCTACTGCGAAATGTGTAGGGGTTTGTTGATTGGTTGGTTGGTTGGATTGGTTTAACGTCCAACAGCAGCACTATATAGGCTATATTGTGGACGGGCCCCAAGACGGACGTGTGACAATTTTATGTGCTGCCACACACGAGACAGGGCGGGGATACCATGACTCCTGTCTCAGCCGGTCACATTATACTGACACCAACCCAACCAGTAGGGAACGCAACAGCCAGGATTCGAACTCTGGACCTTTTGCTTCGGGAGCCAATGTTCTACCCCTGGACCACCGCGCCTATCAAATGTGTAGGGGTATTACAGTTTCTGTTTCTTTTCAATTGTTCTTCGTTTTAAACCAAGTGCGTACAGATATCACAGTTTTAGTTCTAGTTTGTTTGTTTTTACAGTCAAATGTGCAGGAGTGTAACAGTTGTTGTCGTTGTTAATGTAGCCAAATTTGTCTGCATATTACAGCTTTATTTGTTTTGGTTCTTTTAATTTTGCAGCCAAATGTTTAGGAGTATTATAGTGTTATGTTTGTTTCTCTCGCTTATATGCAGGAATATCATGGCTTTAGTTTTTGCGGCCCAATGTGTAAAGATATCACAGTTTTATTGCCGTGTTTTTTTTCTTTCAATTTTACGACTCAATAAGTAACCACCTTCCAAGCTGGAGAAAGGGCAGGCAGCGGAACCGAGTATATTCCAAGTCTACAAGCTGTTCTTATTGAATCAGTAACATTTTGTGCTTTTGTCCTTTTGCATAAAGCCATGTTGTGATTTCTGCAGATGTTTTTCAGTTGCTCTATTGTTCCTTAAAGAGTGGTTTCCTTGTTTCTGTTCAAAGGGAGAGGGGAAGCTTTTAGATATTTTAGAGATTGGCAGTAGAAAAGTCTACAAGATAGACAGACATAGTCTCATAGTTACAAAGATGCTAAACTGAAATGTACATTGCACCCACCACATAAATTAACAGCAGACACTAGTCAATGACATATGATATAAAATCAAGGAATTGAAGCATAGAAGGATTAGCCAAACAGCAAAAATGTCAGATAACTAATCAACACCATAAAACACGTTTTGGCAACCTAGACTATTCCGAAGAAAAAGAGTAAGACCGACTCTGAAATGAAGAGATTGAATTGAGTATCAGTTTAGAAGCCTGTGCATGGGAAATGCATAAGTTGATGGCCACTTGAAGATGGTTTCCACATACTGACTCGACCCTAGGTTTAGATCACTTTAACCCTGAGACAGGAGTCATGGTATCCCCGCCTTATCTTGTGTGTGGCAGCACATAAAATTGTCAGACGTCCGTCTTGTGGCTCGTCCACAATATAGTCTATATAGTGCTGCTGTTGGACGTTAAACCAACCCAACCAACCAACCAACCAACCAACCAACCCTTGCCTTTCTGCTGAATGATGAAGAGCCTCCACAGTGTCATACCTAAAACTGTTAGTTATTTGAGAGCCACATTTTGCTTGACTGTTTACTTTTTCATCAGGGTAGAAATCCGCGCCTGGCTCCTAAAGCACTAGAGAGAATACTTACTTCTTTCAGTCCTAAGCACATACTGCTACTGCTGCTTCTTTGCAGAATCTTTTATGCTACGTTTAAGCTTTTAAATATTATTACCTTTTTTTATTTTTCACTTTCCATATCAGATTTAAAATAATAGTCTTTTTGAAACTTTACTATAATGATTATATAATTATCATATTCTTTTCTATATAACAAAAGAGGGAATGGTACGGAGTTAAAGTGAGTATCGCAATGTCACCCGCCTTGCACTCTAATAGTCGCACCCACAAAAAACAACTGGTTTTTATTTGTTGACTTAATTTTGATAAATTATTGTTGTTTTTTTTGTCTTGTTTTTTGCATTGATTCTGATGTTGTGATTTTGTGTCACCGGCTTTTACCATGTAAAAACATGTGATATTTCTTTCTTGTTCTGTTACCTACGATGAGATCTACTGATCAAAAGAAAATGAAAAAATTAAGCTGTTAATATTCATTCTTCATAATCGGCAAATGTTTATTCACTTTTTCTAAACATGGCCTTGGGAGAAGAATAAACAATTGATAACCAGGATGCATATCGAATAATTTACAAAAATATAACATGGAATCATTTTGTGCAAATGACCAGAGATAGGAAATCTAAATCCAGACCAAGAAACTCCCTTCTCTCCTTATTGTAATTTATTTACACACCTTCACAATGTGTCAATAGTAAACAATTAAGTTTACTATTATCTTCTTCTTCTTCTTCTTCTTCTTCTTCTTCTTCTTCTTCTTCTTCTTCTTCTTCTTCTTCTTCTTCTTCTTCTTCTTCTTCTTCTTCTTCTTCTTCTTCTTCTTCTTCTCCTCCTTCTTCTTCTTCTTCTTCTTCTTCTTCTTCTTCTTCTTCTTCTTCTTCTTCT
>RQTK01001537.1:43728-58308 GCA_003991915.1 Elysia chlorotica
CAGCCGGTCACATTATACTGACACCGACCCAACCAGTAGGGAACGCACCAGCCAGGATTCGAACTCGGGACCTTTTGCGTCTGAAGCCGATGTTCTACCCCTGGACCACCGCGCCCCCCGCTGGTGGTGGCACTGACATTCATCGAACCCGATCAATCACTTGTGTCAATGTTCTCTCTATCTTGTCTAGACCGTCTGCGTGTCTCTGTCTCAAGATTAGCAGTCTGCACGGTTTTGGAAGTTTATTTAGGAAAGGCCTTAGTGGATCATAGTTAACTCCGTTGTGTCTGTTCTGACACGGTATTTATTTAAAGAGAGTATAGCATTCTTTATTTATCGCTTACGCGAATGCACAAACATGACGTACTGTTAGTTGTACGTCTTGTCGCAAGACATCGTTTTTCTATTGTTACGACGAGACGTATGCTACGTCATGTTTGTGCATTCTACCACAGGATTATAATAATAATAAGCACATTTTTAAAGTGTACCATTCATGCAATTTAGATGCATACTGGTCAACCAAACTGTAAAAATATGCAATACCAGTGCAATAATTTAAAAAATCGATAATATTATGATTTCTCTTTGCTCTAGATAGAGAGAGGGATAGAAAGAGGGGTAGAAGTAGGAGTGCAAAAGGATACACATTAAAGTGCCTTATCTCTGTCTCCCCCCCCCCCCCCCCCCCCCCCACCCTCTCACATACAACCAGCTCCCACATTTATAATACACACACAGTTCTTATATTTTTTTTTCTGCCTCTGGCTTCCCCGAACGTAATCCATACAGTCCCCACTTTCTTAGTCCATTCAATAATATAGATATATAGCACATAATTATAATAATATGTAATCTATATAGATTTAGGATCGTAGGTGCAACGCCGCTGTTGCTTACAATTCGTCGAACGCCTAATTTATTCTTTTACAAGACAACTTTTTTACTTACGACATGTAGACGCTATTGATGTCTAACATTTATCTGGAATCCCTATTGATTTTGTTTGCGTCTGCGGTATTCAATGGGCGAATGCAAGTTGACATGCAGTGCCAAAATTTGCACATTATGGTTATTTATTTATTATTTACATTTTCATGGTTGAAATTACGTAGCGCATGTCTGTTTTGTACAGAGAAGCATGTTTTTTCGCGATACCACCCTGTGAAAAGTTAAAAAGAATATTTCTGTGTTTTGGATGGAGTTAGAAGTTTATACATTTTGATGTACAGTTTCATAATATTATTTTACAATAAAAATTATACGATTTCCTACTCTACATTAAAACGGACATTATCAACCATTGTCATCGTCTTTATCGTCACCATCACCTTAACTACCACCACCCCTACCACCACCGCCATCAGCATATTCAGTATCAACATTATTACCATCATCATCATCATCATCATCATCATAATAATCATTATACTCAGCATCAACGTTAATACCACCCCCATCACCATCATCACCATCGTCATTATAATCATATAAAGATAGATAGAAAGATAGATAGACAGATCATTATAATCATAGATCGATAGATAGATAGATAGATAGATAGATAGAAAGATAGATAGATAGATAGATAGATATATCGATAGATAAATAGATAGATCGATAGATAGATATATAGATAGATAGATAGAATGAGAGAGAGAGAGGGGGAGCGAGAATGAGAGAGACAGAGAGAGAGAGAGAGAGAGAGAGAGAGAGAGAGAGAGAGAGAGAGAGAGAGAGAACAAGAGGGCAAGGTAAAGACAATGGGAGAGAGATAAAGAATAGAAGAAAGAGGCAAAGCTAGGGAGACGGAGAGAGATGGAGAGATGTAGGGAAATGAGAGATAGATACACACATAGACAGAGAGATAGATACGTAGATAGATAGATAGATAGATAGATAGATAGATAGATAGATAGATAGATAAATAGATAAATAGATAGATAGGGAGGTAGATAGATAGATAGATAGATAGATAGATAGATAGAGAGAAGGAGAAGCAAATGAAACAGAGGCACCCAGAGACCTACATGGAAAGAGAGAAAGAAAGACAGAGAGAGAGGAGAGAAGTATCGTAGCAAAGAGAATGAGATAGAAAGACAACGTTAAGAGCGGCACATGAAAACATAACATAATTTAAAGCGATTGGGTCGTGCACATTTAGCATGGTACGTTTTTTTTTCCTCTTAAATATTTTTAACAAATTAATGTCGAACTTAATATATAAAAGTTAGTTCTTCATGATACCACTTATGGATTTCTTTCGAAGAAAGAGCTAATGCGCTGAAAAGTTTAAAAAAAATTGAATAGAATAGAATACGCCACCTACATTACTTAATTAAATATGAAAAGTGAGAGAGACTGTTCAAACTTTTTTTTTATTAAAAAAATAAATAAAAGAAAGATTTTGCCGAACAAAAGTCATGCTGTGAAAGCTAAATAATGAAAACCAGATTTAATCGACTTAACACCCTTGCGTTCGTTTCTCTCGTCTCTCTCTCTCTCGCTCTCTCTCTCTCTCTCTATCTGTCTCCCTCTCTCCCTCTCTCTTTCTATCTCGCTATTCCCCTGACAGTTCCGCTTGATTTCATCGGACTTTGTTTGTGCGAGCTATCAACAAGTAAAGGAAAGGAAAGTGCTCCGTTCACTCCGTGTGTCTTAAGTACAACATTATGCTAAGCTTACGACTCGTACTAAGATATAAAAACAATAAGGCTTACGCCGAGTCGTAAGCAAAGGCGCCGTTGTTCTAATAGCGCCCCGAGCCTTTCACCTTTCACTGCCCGAGCAATAATCGATCGTGTTTTGTTTAGGCCCAAATCTCAGACAGCGCATATCCTGCTGATCAAGAGAGAGAGAGAGAGAGAGAGAGAGAGAGAGAGAGAGAGAGAGAGAGAGATGCACGCATGCGCAAGCGACCATAGCACCGGTACACCCACTGGCAGGTTTGTCGTCTGCCCGACCAAACGTCAAACAAGTCTGTCACACATCGCAGGTTCTGCGATACAGGTGATTATAACGGGTGACGTATTTATGTACCTCGGCGATGGGACCGCTCATTGACTCCATACGTCGATGGTTGGTTGGTTGGTTGGTTGGTTGGCTTCTCTCTCTCTCCCTCGCTCTATAAAGAACCTGTCATTGACATTTTATTTTATCTTTTTAACTTTCTAGGTCAAGAGTTTTGGTTCGAACTTCAAGAAATCTTTTTTTTTTTCCTCCTCGTCTTTTGAACGTTCATGCTATCTCAGTTACAAGATATACCTTGGTTTTGTAGTCCTTTTTTACTATTGAGTGTATGTAAGGATTTAAATTTGACCTGATCCAACGGGCGCGGTGGTCCAGGGGTAGAACATCGACTTCCGACGCAAAAGGTCCCGAGTTCGAATCCTGGCTGTTGCGTTCCTTACTGGTTGGATCGGTGTCAGTATAATGTGACCGGCTGAGACAGGAGTCTGTAATATGCCCGCACTGTCTCTGTGTAGTAGCAGGTAAAACTATCAGATTCAGACGTCAGTCTTAGGACCCATCCATAATATAGCCTGTTTAGTGCTGACGTTAGACGTTAGACAATAAGCGACACAGCTCAAAAAGCAAACCTCCGTTTCTGTTAACCGTACAATAGTTAGCCATCTCCCCCACCCCCTTCCCCCCACGTTATATCGTTGTCCACTGCTGGTTTTCCTTACCTGAGAGAGAGAGAGAGAGAGAGAGAGAGAGAGAGAGAGAGAAAGAGAGAGAGAGAGAGAGAGAGAGAGAGAGAGAGACATCGACAGGGTAACACTCGACCATAGCACCGGATTCATACTAAAGGCCTTGTGAAAACCGTTCACCTTGAGAAAACGAGGACGATCCGTAAGCAAATCTACACCGACGTTTCAAATAAGAGCTATAATTATCCTAGACTTACGTAACAAACAGGGCGTCCAAAAATAGAATACAAAGTCACCGAAATATACATAAACATTATTGCAGTAAAAATCAAGGTGAACTATAATTATTTATGAACATCCTTGCATCGCGCTGCGTAACTTTTTTTTTTTAGCAACAATAGATATCAAATATCTTTTCAAAAATAACCAAAAACAGAACGCACATAGATAGGACAGTTTACATTTTTGCAGTGTAGGCTGATCGTGTGGGCTGAAAAATACTCTCTAAGCACCACAATGTCCTATCTATGCTTAGAATTAAAGTGAATAAAATCACTTTTGCCCTTGGTGTACCAAAATCTTTTCACTTTCAATTCGGTGACTTGGCCTTCTATTTTTGGACGCCTTGGTAACGAAAGAATAAGCGATCAGAAAACACCATAGCCCAGGGCCAAATTATGTTATTTGCTATTGTCGTGTAGAACGCAAAACCTATATTAACCCCGATGGTGAGATTTTGCCGCGCTTGCCAACACAAACGATAATAGCTCAGTATTATGGGAAGCCTGGTCGCTTAAGGGCCGAATGCGGATTAGTGGTCGGCTAGGAATCATTCGGAGTCCATTAACTGACGGATGCCTGGTGAATACAAAGTGAATACGTAGTGGATACACGGTGAATACACGGTGAATATCTTGTGAATACACGGTGAATATCTTGTGAATACACGGTGAATATCTTGTGAATACACGGTGAATATCTTGTGAATACACGGTGAATACACGGTGAATACCTGGTGAATACACGGTGGATATCTTGTGAATACACGGTGAATGCCTGGTGAATCCACGGTGGATAACGAGTGCATATCTCCACAGTAATTTTGCCGTGTTTTAAGTCCGACACATATATGGTAATTGTGACCACTCGTGATAATAGGCCCTAAACAGTAAATGTGATCTTTCGGAAATTCGTTTGTTCAATGAGACTTGGATTTAATTTGGTTTCCTGGCATAAGCGTGCGTTGATGTTTTGGAGAAGTGGATACTATTGATATAATACTACTCGCTGTCATTAGTAAATACGTTTTCATACGAACATGTGTATATTCAATGATTGATTTTTAAGATCTAAATTGATTCCTTGATGTATGTGTGGTGATTTTTTAGACCATCGATAGAACAAAAACTATCATTTGTAACTAACTGCCATTTAAAACTCACTAACAGCAAAATTAATGCAATTATATTCATGTGGACATGTGTTTTATAAATGATGCATGGGTTTAAAGTGATTTCTTAACATGGGACTGCGTGATGTTATTTAAATAGAAAAATATCAATAATTGTCTATTTAACTCAGTAAAAGAAATTACATATTTACACGAACATCTGTAATTCAATGATTTACGGATATAAACTTATTTCTTGACATTGAACTACTTTGAGGTTCTGAATAATAGCAATAGATTAATAACTGTTATTTGTAGCAATAGTTTGTACATAATTTATTAAGGCGGTAATGTGTTTTTGTGCAGTGGCCGTGGTTAAATATATTTCAAATCTCATTGAAGTAGATTCGGGACTTTCTGTGTAGTCATTTTCAAGTGAACGAAGAAGAAGAAGAAGAAGAAGAAGAAGAAGAAGAAGAAGAAGAAGAAGAAGAAGAAGAAGAAGAAGAAGAAGAAGAAGAAGAAGAAGAAGAAGAAGAAGAAGAAGAAGAAGAAGAAGAAGAAGAAGAAGAAGAAGAAGAAGAAGAAGAAGAAGAAGAAGAAGAAGAAATCCCATTGAAGTGATTTTTAAAGACGATTTATAATCTTTGTTCAGAGGTAAAAGGAAAGAAGACATCCGCGCAAAACTTGTTAGGAAAAAACTTCTGATTATCACACCTTTTACCTTGTTTGTTCAGGTTTAATAATTCTAAAATAAGTTAATAATGCGTAGCGGGGCTTCCCTTTTTAAAAGCTAACAACCATGCGCACTAAAGAAAAATAACGAGAAAGTTGGCGTTGCGGTACAATTTATTTTAAATTTATAATCCGGTCGAAAGTTGAGTTGAGTTGGTTTTAACGTCCAACAGCAGCACTATATAGGCTATATTCTGGACGGGCCCCAAGACAGACGTCTGACAATTATATGTGCTGTCACACACGAGGCAGGGCGGGGATACCATGACTCCTGTCTCAGCCGATATAGTGCTGCTGTTGGACGTTAAACCAACCCAACAAGCTTACACACACCCACGATTTTTTAGATCTGGTATTGCTTGTTCGAGCAATACATCCAACCTAATATAAAGAGCGATATTTTTAAACTGTATGTGTGCTTTTAAGTAAAATACATTCTGACATTCATTAAAAAATGAACAATAAAAACGATTGTCAAAACAAAACACATGCAATGGAAAAAAATAGGACCAAAACATTCAAAATTATAGTTAAATCACCGCATAACGTTTAAAAGTACCTTAATCATTTAATTGAAAAAGAAATAAAATTGTAGTGGTATACACTGGATTGTAGATTTTAAATAAGCCTAATAACAGATATGATTTTTCAAAAAAATAATATTCCCGTTTTTTTTTGTAAAGATTTGTGGGATGTTTAACAAACCAAAGTGGCATAGTGTAATGTGTTTGCGCGATATTTTTATGGTCTCTTTTAAAGAATAGGGGTAGAATGCACAAGCATAACGTAGCTAACGTCTCTTCGTAAAACCTTCTTATTCTTATATTGTTACGACGAGACTTAGACTACGTTTTGTTTGTGCATTTTACTATAGAGTTACGCCGCACTAGTTGGGATCACTCACTCCTCTCACTAACCCTTGATAAGCTACGTTAAACATACAACCGTAGAGTTCTTGACTTCTTTCTATATCCCTTAACTCGTAGTCATTCTACATTGGGGGCGCGGTGGTCTAGGGATAGAACTAAGGCCTAGTTCTTTATACTAGCACCACTATTAATTTTTTGTTGAACTACCGTAAGGCCTAGTTCTTTATACTAGCACCACTATTAATTTTTTGTTGAACTATCGTAAGGCCTAGTTCTTTATACTAGCACCACTATTTTTGTTGAACTATCGTAAGGCCTAGTTCTTTATACTAGCACCACTATTTTTTTGAACTATCGTAAGGCCTAGTTCTTTATACTAGCACCATTATTTTTGTTGATCTATCGTAAGGCCTAGTTCTTTATACTAGCACCACTATTTTTCTTGAACTATCGTAAGGCCTAGTTCTTTATTCTAGCACCACCATTTTTGTTGAACTATCGTAAGGCCTAGTTCTTTATACTAGCACTACTACTTTTGTTGAACTTTCGGCTCTGATACTAAGGGATTAAAAAAGCCGATGTTGTGGAAGTTAGTAGTCCCTCACAAATGTTTTTTTTTTAGGATCACTTTGGCTGACAACGGTGGTGGCATATACATCAATGGTTTCTACTAAAAAAGTCTTAAGGGATATTGTGCGAATTTGGCTGGCTTTCCTTGTTATATAGATGTCAATGGTCCCAAATAAATATTTAAAGGGGGTGAGCCATTTTAGCTGACTGTCCTGCTCGTATGAAAATCAACGGTCTCGAAATAGGATCAAATGAGAATCAGCAATTTAGTGTCACAGGCATGTTCTTATAGAAGGCAGTGGTTCCCAAAACCTCAAAGGAAGATCTACAGTCATGTTCGTATAGAAACCAATGGTTCCCAAAGTCTCAATCTCAAATCAGCAATTTGAGATCTATGTCTTGGCTGTTTGAAGGTCTATTTTCACAGAAAGACTCAAAGCAGGATGTGCAAGATATGGGCTGATTATCCTGTTGTATAGGATGCCTGATTTAGACCAACAGTCCTGGTGGTTTGGAAGTAAATGCCGGGGTATTCCTTATACAAGACTCAAACGAGAGGATACGCGATTTTGGCTGAGATTGATATTAACTTGCACGTAAGTGGTCCACAAACAGCCTCAAAGAAGGATTCGCCATTTTGAAGGACAGTCCTGCAAGTATTGAAGTCAATGTTACCCAAAAAGACTCTAAGGAGAGTGAGCGTAATAGACTGATCGTTTTGGGCGTATTATCGTATTGGTTTAGTAGTTATCCAAAACCATTTTGGTTGAGAGTAGCTGGTATAGCAGTCTATGGTCACAAAAAAGGCTATAAGTAAGATGAGCGATATTTAAACACGTTACAATTCACGTAATTTAGATGGAGGTACTGTCTTAGCTGCTTTCCGCGACATATGGCTTTAACGAACCCTGCACACGACGAACTTTTCAAAACAAACGAACTACTTCGTTTAATTCATGTTTACCTGTAATGAAGTAAATGATTCCAAGATTTCCATGTCTGTATCGTCAATGGGCTACAATTTTATCAAAAGTCAATTTTTACCACTTTTGAGATAATTAATAAAACTGTTTCGTCATGTCTGCCTTATAATCGACACAAGTTTCTTATAAAATAGAGCAAAAAACTTTACGCCCAATTAAGTTAGATATATCTTATTTTCACCGTTACAACGATATAACACTAGCATTTTTGGCACAAGTTTCACGTATGCCGTAATCTTAGACCTGTGATGGTATGTATGTTAAAAATCCATCACTTTATTGGCAAACGAATAGTTCAGGTGTCTATTACTTAACGCAGTGGGCGGCCTGTAAGCGAAATCTCCCTTGATACCAAGGTTTAGGCATAGATAAATCTTGTCGCAACTTGAGAAGTTCATGTAAATGCCTTGCGATCACACTATTGGTAAAGAATAACGTAATGGTGCCTCTTAAAAACGGCGTTTTGCTGATCTCCTTGAGTCTGGGGTAAAGTTATAATTGGAAGCCGGTGACGATAACCTGGCCTATCGCCTTCGTTTTCACGGGAGGCGCGGTGGCCCTGGGGTAGAACCGTAGAAGATCGGCTTTCGACGCAAATGGTCCAGGTTCGAGCCCTGGCGATTGCGCTCCCTACTGGTTGGGTCGGTGTCAGTATAATGTGACCGGCTGAGACAGAAGTCATGATATCCCCGCCCTGTCTCGTGTGTGGCAGCACATAAAATTGTCAGACGTCCGTCTTGGGTCCCGTCCACAATATAGCCCATATAGTGCTGCTGTTGGACGTTAAACCAACCCAACATCGGCTTCCGACGCAAAAGGTCCCGAGTTCGAATCCTGGCTGTGCGTTCCCTACTGTTGGACGTTAAACCAACCCAACCAACCAACCAGATCACCAAGCGACAGAAGTTAGTAATGTTAAAATGTGACGGTTTAATCTTTTTTTTTTTAAACTTAGGTCATCTAACGTTCTATTGTGTACATACTTGTATTATTACGTTTTCCAAATTTGAAACGACACCCTAGTTTGTGATCCTAATGTATTGGTTCTCTTCATTATAAATATAATAATTATGCAATTTGTTTTTAATGTTATTTGATAAAATTAATATACAGTTTGGCACATGGATCGGGAGTTAATGTCAGATGCGACATGCTTAAAAGTTTTATGAACGATCATGTGATTTTTTCTTTTTTTTCTTTTTTTGACATTTGGTTAAAAAAAAACATGCTGCTATCTGAAAGTGCAAGGAATATCATAACTATGTCTAGGCGTTTCCAATACGGTGTTGGTTTTTTCTAGTCTACAAAAGTTCTAGATCTAATTCAAGATGGCGTCACGAAGTTTCTGGGTGCTGATGTTTCTAATTTCATGCGACAAAAGTGGAATGAGTTTTTGCGTAATCTCATCGCTAAGTTAGTTTGTCTACGTTTTCACAACGCTAATCTCATGCGTATTGTGCTGTTATTGATCTTATTTCTCCTGGCAATACAGTACCGTACATGATTGTAGTGGTGTTAGATTTGTACACTACCACTGTGGAATGGCTAAGTAGATCCGGTTTTTGTGGAGATCAACCTCAATGCTGGATTAAACAATGCGTTAATTCCTTGAAACACCAGTTGTGACGTAACAATTGAAGACGTTTTGCCATTTCCATGTAGATATAACACATCGTTGTTCTAAATATAGAATAGGCCCTAATCTCTTTACACGTTGTGTGAGAATCAGGGATTTGCAGTCAGGAAAGATTATCCGACTAGAGGTGCTAATAATACATTTTTGCCGTTTAGACTTATTGGATAGAATGCACAAACAAGACGTAGATTGCGTCTCGTCGTAACAATATAATAATAATAAGGCCTACGGCGAGACGTAAGATACGTCATGTTTGTGCATTCTACCCATTGCCTTCTCTGTTTTTTTCTGACGTCTTTGCGGGCGTATTTAGAAAGTTGAACTTACCTTATAATACGCATTGTACACATAGTTTCGAGTTTCGGATTTTCTATTCCAGTGGAGTTCTCTTTCACGTAATTGGCAACTTCATCTAACAGCACTTTGCATTGGTAACCATAGGTTTGTTTAGTTGATGCGTTTGTTATTTTTTTCAGACCTCTACGGGCATATTTGTAAGGCTGACCTACCATTCCAATCAGCATTATATACGTCGCTGGTTGGGTTGGTTTAAGACGTAAGATACGTCATATTTGTGCATTCTACCCATTGCCTTCTCTGGGTTTTTTTTCTGACGTCTTTGCGGGCGTATTTGGAAGGTTGAACTTACCTTATAATACGCATTGTGCACATAGTTTCGGATTTTCTATTCCAGTGGAGTTCTTTTTCCCGTAATTGGCAACTTCGTCTACTAGCACTTTGTATTGGTAACCATAGGTTTTGTTTAGTTGATGCGTTTGCTATTTTTTCAGACCTCTACGGGCATATTTGTAAGGCTGACCTACCTATAAGCATTATATACGTCGTTTCATATTAATTTTTGGATGCTGAATAATTGACTGTAGCGTGTTGGTAATTTCTAACGTAGGTTATGATGCCTTTACGATCTTCACATTTACAGGCACAATGTGTATAGCCTGTAATGTGGGGATCTGAACTTCCATGTAGGGTTTCCTGAATGTGGGCTATATGTATATCTTTTTTGTTGAACAGGTTTGCTAGTTCCACCTTTTTGTTTGAGATTTTATTCAGTGTGTTTTTAGGTGTCCTCATTAGGAACTTGAACTACACATTACGGGAAATGTATGGCGCTTTGCATTGACACTGAGTTGTTTTACTCGATGTTTTTCTCAGATTTGTACGGGCATTTTGATCGTCTAGCTGTACTATAATGATTAAATGCGCACAGTATTTATTCTTTATTCCAGTGGGTTTTTTCCATGAGTACCATCTTTCAGAAAAAAAAGCAAAAAAAAAAACAAAACAGCAAAAGACAAAAAAAAAACACAAAACAAAACAAACGTGAATTTTGTGGCAATTTGCTTGGGTACTTTGATGTTTCGTCATTTAGTGTTATTAACCATTGTTTTTCTCAATTCTGCAAGGGCACTTCTTGTAAGGTTGGAATGCCTTCGTAATAAGCATATTTAATTATATGCATGGTAATCATATGCATGGGGTTTTTCCCCATCAGTGGCAACTTTAGTTTAGTTGTATATTTGTAAGGGCGTACTAATTTGGTTTCGGATAATGTATTACATTTATATTGCATTCACTTTATGTTTCTTCATGTTTTTCTTAGGTCTTAAGGAACATATTGGGGGCAAACTGGTTTAAGTTATATAGCGTTGTCTCCAGGTGGGGGCGCGGTGGTCCAGGGGTAGAACATCGGCTTCCGACGCAAAAGGTTGCGAGTTCGAATCCTGGCTGTTGCGTTCCCAACTGCTTGGGTCGCTGTTAGTATAATGTGATCGGCTGACACATGACTCCACATGAGTCATGACATCCCCGATCTGTGTCGTGGGTGGCAGCGCATTAAATTAATTGTCAGACGTCAGTCTTGGGGCCCGACTACAACATAGTCTATACACTGCTGATCTTTCACATTAAACCAACTCAATCCAACGGACATATTCAAACGGTTTTTTTTCTCTTGTAATAAATATTATAGATAATTATGATTTCGGATTCCGTATTGCAATAGATTTTTTATTTCCCATGAGTACCACCTTCAAAGGATAAAAAGGACGTACATTTTGGGGTTCTCTGTATTGGTGATGTACCGTTTACTCAAGCAATGTATTTAGTCGTTTTTCTCAAGCCTGCACAGGATAATAATAGTACAAAGTTGGACTTCTCTTGTAGCAAGCTCTATATACATACGTTCAGATAATGTATTCCAATGGGTTTATAATCCCTATAACTTACATCTTTAAATAACGTTAAATGTTTGTGTCTTTGAATTGGTAAGTCAAGATTTTACTCAGTTAATATAATGATTTGCTCGTCGTGTTTCTGAAGTTTTTACCCACATGGGTAATATTGGACTTCCCTTGCAACAAGTTTTATAACACAATGGTTTGGATTCTGTAATTCAATGAATTTCGTCCATCAGTTGTAACTTAAAAGGCGTAATTTTGTGTGTAACGTTCAATTGGCTACTTTTCATTCAGTTCAATATGAATAATTCTGCATTTTATGTGGATCCCAAAAGTGGTATGGTTATTTAAAATATAATTATGAAGAAAAAATACAAATTAGATCAACATCGTAAGCTATTTCACATTACAATTTTGTTTCACAAATAATTATGTCCATTTCTGGAAGCTTAGTCTACAAGTTCAAAGCTCCCTCCACTAACCTACACAGTGAAACCTGCGCCAGGCTTATCGGGGAAACCCCTTGCATAATACGGTTTGTGAAGTGATTTGCTTCAAGTGCCAAATCTTTGCCTGCTTGGCATAATTAGGCGCGCCATGGTCGCACAAGTGATCTAACTCCGCTAAGGGCCATTCAAGTTGCTGCGTTCAATTGGTTTCTCAACGTATAACGTCAACAGCAAGTCTTAATTGTGGGTGGGTCGTAGGAATATTGTCTGGCAATATTACGTTATGCTACACGTTAACAGAGTGGGCATAAAAAAAAAATCTGCTGCCGCAGTCGGCAACATTATACTGACACCCTCTAGTCAGTGGGGGGTCGAAATAGGACAAATTAATGCATTAATATTTCAGCTGTGATTTTATTGCTTAGGCTGTCCTGAAGGCCAACAATTGTGGTGTTCTGGGTCTTTTGCCATGTATAACTAACTATAGAGTTCCTTCTCAAGTAGGGGGGCGCGGTGGTCCAGGGGTAGAACATCGGCTTCCGACGCAAAAGTTTCCGAGTTCGAATCCTGGCTGGGACGTTCCCTACTGGTTGGGTCGGTGTCAGTATAATGTGACCAGCTGAGACAGGAGTCATGGTATCTCCGTCCTGTCTCGTGTGTGGCAGCACATAAATTGTCAGACGTCCGTCTTGGGGCCCGTTCAGAATATAGACTATAAAGTGCTGTTGTTGGACGTTAAACCAAGCCAACCAACCTTCTCAAGTTTATATTTTACACATTTCAAACTCCAAACTCAAAACAAAAATTAACCATTTTACTCAGCGACTCTATAATAGTAGTAGTAGCTTTATTGATACGTCAGTTAGTTCCTTAACATCCTTCATCAGAACATAGACTGTTAAGTGGACGGATCTCAAGATTAACATCTGACAATTTATTGTTCTTCAATACCGACTCGGAGCGGTGGTGGTGGGCCTTTAGACGGCATTTAAACATAAACTCAAAAGCAGGCGGATCTCAAGACTAACGTCTGACATATCTAACTTTATCAATACCGAAATAGAGCGTTGAAAACAGACTTTTGCCTCAGCGGGTCACATTCTATTAATTTGCATTACAATCGTGTTGAAGAGATCCAAACAGTGGGGAACAAGGACTGCCTTATCCAGGTGCGAACCCAAGACCATGTGGTTGGAAACCGAGCTCTCTATCAACTAGACCCTGGGCTATACCATTCCGTCTTCTAAGTGTATTATACAATACGTTTTTTTCTGTTTAGCACGAGTGGATGGGTGGGTGGGGGCGGTGGCCCAGGGGTAGAACATCGGCTTCCGACGTAAAAGGTCCCGAGTTCGAATCCTGGCTGTTGCGTTTCCTACTGGTTGGGTCGGTGTCAGTATAATGTGAACGGCTGAGATGGTATCCCCGCCCTGTCTCGTGTGTGGCAGCACATAAAATTGTCAGACGTCCCTCTTGGGACTCGTCCACAATGTAGCCTATATAGTGCTGCTGTTGGACGTTAAACCAACCCAACCCCCAACCCAACGAGTGGATGAGTTATTGATAGTGTAAGTGTATTGGTCGAAAGTTGAAGCCAGGTGGAGTTTAGATCACTTGTCAACGTTAGCAGCTGTTAAGCTTTATCTAAGCTCTATAACCAAACATTGTGACTGCAAACACGGTAAGCCTATTTGCCGATTACGCTAAGTGCACTCTGTGACGCCAGCGAATTTAAAGCACAGGAACTAGCACTTAATTTACTGTGTAGACATAACCAGAGAGGAAGCTATAAATAGATTAAAGTGTTTGCAAAGTGAGATATTAATTAATTCTTAATCGGAGCTGGGCTTTGGGTTCTTTCTTGTAGATATTGGTATAATAATGCCACCTTAGTTTTATAATATTCTATCTCGTTTCTAAAACATTCTAAATCTTGAGTATTTTATAAATAAGATAGGGCATTATACAACTGTGGTGGCATATGGGTTTGTAGCAAGACTGTGCGATCGATTTCTGTATAGCAGAGGTATTTTAGGGGGTGGGGGGGCTGTTTGTTTGTTGTGCTTGGGGTGGTAGCTTAGTGGGATTAGTGGATGT
>RQTK01001538.1:10261-12761 GCA_003991915.1 Elysia chlorotica
GAAAAGAGGAGAACGAGTAAGAGAGAGAGAGAGAGAGAGAGAGAGAGAGAGAGAGAGGGAGAAGAGGGAGATAGAGGCAGATGGGGGGTCGGGCAAAGAGGAGAAAGATAGAGAGAGAGAGAGAGAGAGAGAGAGAGAGAGAGAGAGAGAGAGAGACCGTGATTGGTTCTCCCATCAGTAAGAGAGACGAGAGCCTGTGGCAAGTCGTGCGCTATTTTTAGTAACAACCCACCACAACACTAGCATGAGCATGAGAAGAATGCCCTGGATAACCGTCCAAACAATCCAGTGAATCCAGCCCGATCCTACTCGCAGCTGCCGCAGCACTCGCTAGCTAGCCCTCGCTCCTGACGGACCACAGACCTGTAAGTTGTCACTCGCTGATGGAACGGCTGCTGCCTGTGCTTTGTTTGTTTTGATTTTAACCGATAAACTTGATTGTGAACATCGGTAGCATTATAAATAGGTTTGTGATTGGTTAGTGCATTGTGAGGATTTCGCGCTCATTAGCTTCTTCTGGACACCGACAGTGTGGTAAAATTGATTTAGATCTAGACCCCGCACTACTCGCTTTCTAGTCTCTAGAGTTGGATGGATGGACTAGTCTCCAGATCTAGAGCAAACACCGATCACAGCTGTAGCGCATGACGTTTGCTTTGTTTTGATTTTGCTTCCTTTAATTGGTTCAGATTATGCTCGCGAATGCAGCTGTTACTGTTATGGTCGGATCGTGTGATGGGAAGCACAAGTGCTAAAAGTTTGTACTGAGGATGTTATTCATTTCTAGATTTTAGATTTTGAGCTAGCTAATACAGAGGAATGATATCGTTGTTGCTATTTTTTTGTTTCCTTCCCGCAATCCAAACTGTTGAGGGCTCTTGTGAAATCTGATCTGGTTCAAAGACCAACCTATCTTTCATATGATATCTGAAGTCAACGTTAAATATTCCTGGTATATTTAGAGGTCTTTATTGTGTATATTCTAGTGACCATTGGTTTAAATCACAAGCTATATATTATATATCAATGAGTGACTGAAGGGATTCATTAGTTGTATATCAATTGGTGACTGAAGGGATTCCATTGCTATTGATCACGAGTGACTAAAGGGGTTCCATAGCTATCTATCTATGGGTGACTGAGGGGATTCCATAGGTATCTATTAATGTGTGACTGAAGGGATTCCATAGCTCTCTATCTATGGGTGACTGAAGGGATTCCATAGCTCTCTATCTATGGGTGACTGAAGGGATTCCATAGCTCTCTATCTATGGGTGACTGAAGGGATTCCATAGCTCTCTATCTATGGGTGACTGAAGGGATTCCATAGCTATCTATCTATGGGTGACTGAAGGGATCCCATAGCTATCTATCTATGGGTGACTGAAGGGATTCCATAGCTATCTATCTATGGGTGACTGAAGGGATTCCATAGCTATCTATCTATGGGTGACTGAAGGGATTCCATAGCTATCTATCTATGGTTGACTGAAGGGATTCCATAGTATCTATCTATCTGGAAGGGATTCCATAGCTATCTTTCTATCTATGGGTGACTGAAGGGATTCCATAGGTATCTATTTATGTGTGACTGAAGGGATTCCATAGCTCTCTATCTATGGGTGACTGAAGGGATTCCATAGCTCTCTATCTATCTATGGGTGACTGAAGGGATTCCATATCTATCTATCTATCTATGGGTGACTGAAGGGATTCCATAGCTATCTATCTATCTATGGGTGACTGAAGGGATTCCATAGCTATCTATCTATGGGTGACTGAAGGGATTCCATAGCTATCTATCTATGAGTGACTGAAGGGATTTCATAGCTATCTTTCTATCTATAGGTGACTGAAGGGACTCCATAGCTCTCTATCTATGGGTGACTGAAGGGATTCCATAGCTATCTATCTATGGATGACTGAAGGGATCCCATAGCTATCTATATATGGGTGACTAAAGGTAACTCAGTAAAAGCTGTTGTACAGTTATGTAAACAACACCAGATATAGAATTTTGTCAGGAGGACATTAAGATGTGTCTAGTTTCCCGTCAAGTAATATATACTAGGTGCCTTATTTGTATACACCATTTGGTACAACGAACAGGAAAACAAAAGCCAAGAGTCACAAGAGACACAGAAATCTAGGCATCATTATACATGTAATTGCCTACTGAGCCTCCCCTTGGTATTTTTTTTACAGTAGTCTAGAGTCTATAGTCTATAGAAATTGTACTTTCCGTCATTTTTATAACAAAGGGGGTGAAGCATTAGATTTTCTAGATCTATCATATTTACCGAAATCTCCATGTCTGTGTGTATGTATGTGTGTGTGTGTGTTTTATAATGCGTTAAGTGATTGCCAGAACCTTCCATAGTGTTTTCTCGATGCGGTGTCATCACGCTCTAGATCCGTGTATACGACACTCTGGTGGCATGTTGCTGTTTTCGCCGTCAGTGGAAAAGTACCGGCTCCCTGAGTGTCTCTATCTCTTTGT
>RQTK01001538.1:17761-22629 GCA_003991915.1 Elysia chlorotica
AAATTGCTAATTCGTCATACGCCTTCTAAGTCGTATTTCTTAACACAAGGCCTAGACTAACCACAACGCTGTTGTACTTACGGTTCCTCGTCTCTCTCCGCTCTGTGTGTGTGCCAGGTGCACATAGTTCTAGTAATGCTATTAATAGAACTCTGTGGCCAGCTGCTAACTCGCCATTCAAGTCTTTGGAGCCGTTCATTAGAGATAGCCAAGTCGCTGGCGTTGAACCAACAAACTGACCAAGTTTCCAAGGAAAAGGGTTAGCTAATATACGCTATTGGATCCTATTTGCGGTCGTTATTATGATTGCCCGGCGTTGCCCCTAGACCTTGAACGACATGCTGAACCTGCGCAATCTATGGGTACTTGGGTGGCCGTAAAGTGGACGGATTGACGTTTGTTCGTGGTTTGAGCCTCACCTTTACTCTCCTTTTACCACACATACACGTTATTTCCTCTGTAGTAACTAATAATAGTTGGTTATGAAGTCTTTAGATTGGCTCACTCTGGTCTTTTGTGATCACAAATTCACGACATATCCTTAGTGAAAATTAATAATATTTGATAATAAAGTCATTAGGTTGGCTCGCCTTTATTTTCCTTTACCACACATTGTCGATATTTCCTCAGTGGTAATGAATAATGTTTGAATTAGAAGTCTTAGGATAGGCTTACCTTTATCTCTCCCTGTAAATACACATGTCGACCTTCTCTTTATGGAAAGGAATAAACTGATTGTGAAGTCTGTAGATTGACGCATATCCTAATGACCACTCATCGAGATCTAGGAAGGTTCTTCTAGTTTTACCACAGCCCCGACCTCTTCTCTAACATCTTCATTCTTGATTATGTGACTTTGATCACGAAATCGGCAACGAACAACGAAGGCCACCTTTGATTTTAATGACGCCATGAAATGAATGACCATGTGACATTACGGAGATCGAAATAATTATTGCACCTTTCTTCTCTGTGGAAATGAATGATGTGAGACAGTAAAGTGTGCGGGTTGACCTCTAGTTATAAGTCGCAGTGGGGCTGTTTAGGGCTCATAATGAAAATACATGTAATTATGTTCTTGTTGTATAGCACTTCAAAGGGATCTTTGCACCCGAAACCCTGGAATTTCACCCTTTCATCTCTTTCAATGATACATGAATCTGGGGTTGTAAAGTGACTAGATTGGCTCTTTACCACTAGATATCCCCAATCAGCTCACACTCCTCTGACTTGCACTGAACTTTGTGGTTCTCCTCAGAATCTCCTCCCTCCTCCATCGCTCATGTTGCTTAATACATGTACATGGTAAAGTACTCCGCGCAATGCATTCTTTGTTTGCCTCAGCCGATAGAGCGCTCGCCCGCAATGCAACATGTGACATCCGCATGCCATGTCGCTCCATACATGACTGTGTCTGACTGTCTGTCTGTCCTGAGTGCGTGTCAAGCCCGAGATAAACTGCTCGAACTGCGATTAGCCAGTGGCAGGTGAGGCAGATAACCGAAACATTATCTCCAGAGATCGAGATCTAGATCTCCGTCCTGTTGTGATGTGACTGGTCACAACACACGCATCACACGCCGCTGTCCTAATTTTACAAGGCCACCTGTTTTGGTAGACTAGGTTCTGGCCACGGTTCTAGATAAGTACTAATAATAGTTATGTCATTATAAACTGATGCAATTCTCATTAGTTGTTATGGAGCTCTCATAGTTATTCTTTTTTATATCCGTCTCAAACTGTGACCTATGCTGTTTTAGTGATCACACTTCGGGCGGTTTTGTGGTGCGGCGTCTTTCTGTCTCTTTGTGTCTCTCTTTCTCTCTCTCTCTATCTATTTTTCTATCTATCCAACTGTTTCTTCCTGGGGTTTTTTGTACCCGATGTTGAAAGACAGTGGAGATCATTCAATAACCCCTGGCCAATGCTCTCTCCAAGCACACGTCCTTTTTAAACCCCGTTTCCCTCTACACTGTTGATTTTTCGTGACCTTCAACTTTCGTCCGGAAACGTTCCGATGAGGTTGACTGGAACGCAAGTTTCCTCCCCCTCACCCTCCCTTTGACTTATTGTTTTCCTCGCTGTTACTCTAATGCCCCCTTGTTTTGACCGTCATGCTCTCCTGCATTTCGCTGGTCATCGCAGGCGGGGGGGGGGAGAAGGGGTGTTGACCATAAGCCAGCATATGACATGATCCTCCACAGAGGTTTATACCACAGGTAGGCGTCGATCTTTAAGTATGCACACCGGCATTTTAGGAACACGTTCTCATTCTCTTTTACCTCACGGTAACGCCTTAGCATTGGTGAATTTTATCTAGAGTTTGGAGTCTTGTTTTGAAGTTCGAGGAATACACTACATCGTCTTGTTTTTGTTTTTTTTGGTATATTGAGGTTCTAGGCACTGTTGGTTTTTCTCCTGCTGCTGCCCTACTACTGCTGCGTTTCGGTAAGTTTTTGTGATTCTATCGAGAACCGCTTGCCATGTAAGAGTAGATAGGATGTGTACACTGGACGCGTTGTTCTGTGGATGTTCCTCTGTGCAGTATCAAGAGATCAGCTGTTGAGGTGTTGTTTTTTTATAATTGTGTTTAAGTTAATTTTAATTTGCGTGCGACTTAGATCCAGAGAAACACAGTATTGGTGATTTATTCGTGGGATTTCTGTTTTCTAGACTCTAGTTTTTATATCTAAATTCTTATATAGCTGCTATCTTTGCGTGACAAGACTTTGCACGAAACTACTGGCTTAGATCCCATATTATCGTCGCAACATTCTGAACATTGGAGTCTAAGGCTGTATATTTCATGAACTTTTAAAGTTGACATCCATCGACTTTGTTAAACAGAGTTTCTTTGGACTTGTTATAACTGAGACTTTCCAACCACTCTGTGAGACCCACTGATGGCGGAACACTGACGTGTGAGACTGGAACCTAGACTGATGCCGTGTGGTACGTTCTCACAACCTCCCCCGCCTCCTCAATTCCACCATCACCAGCCTCACCACCACCAACCAGACGACGAGTTTGGTGGATCTCCGCAACTTCGTTATCCCACGTGCGGTGGGAACATCAACGAACTACAGCAACAGCAACTACAGCATCAGCAATTACAGCATCAGGAACAGCACCAGGATATCCTGAACTTGACGAACCTTAACCAATTGATGGCCGCGGTGCCGAGCCGGATGGTGGGCGGGGACAGGAAGCCTGGATCATGCCCCGCCTCGAAGCACAGCAACCACGCCCATCACCATCACCTGACGGTGGACGTGAATCTGAACCACGTGATGAGCCCCGGCCATTCCTCCGGCGGCAAGTCACCGCTTCTGTCCCCTAACCCGCTGGACAACGATAACCTGAGGAGGCACTCCACGGGGCTCTCGGCCTTCAACGATTATGTGGTGAGTGGGCGGGGCTTATGATGCTGAGTGGGCGGAGCCTGGGGTGCTATGTGGGCGGGGTTTATATTGCTGTGTGGGTGGGGATTGGGCAGACTTGGGAGTATTAATGGTTCGAAGGGCGGGGCAACTTTGTGAGTTATAGAAAATGAGAAAAAAAAACCAAAAGATTGTGTGAAGATATAGTCATATAGTCATATAGTCATATAGTCCTTAACTTGGATGTTTGTTTGTCCTGGTTATGGCGGGTAGAGTGTAATACTCGTACACTCTGCCTTGGCCTCTTTCTTCTCTCCTTTTTATCTGCTTTACTCCCAGTCTTCCTTTGTATTTACATCTCCCGTTTTTCTCTATCTCTCTCTCTCTCTCTCTCTCTCTCTCTCTCTCTCTCTCTTTTGTTTTGTTTTTTAGCCCTCCCATCACTCTATGATTCCAATTCTTATCTTTTAGGGTTGTTAAGAAATTGAATCTCATATCTTAGATGTCTTCGCGTCTAGGCACAAGTGGCAATGATAATCAGAAGAATACCACAGCTTAAAATGTAGGGCACCCATTTCTGTTGAGTAGGAAAATCAGAGAACTGGAGAATAGGAAACTTCTGGAGTGTGTGTGTGTGAGAGAGAGAGAGAGTATAGTTGGCGTTGCTGTCTGGTGTGAGTGGTTGTGTCTTGTGTAACATTCCCCGGGCTTTGGCGCAGTTACCGGCAGAGTTTGGTTTCCTGGTTTTGTTTTACCTCTGTAGCTGTCTGAGTGCAAGGACGCCAAGGTTTTTGTTGTGAGGGAGGCATATCTTCTCGAGTTTCCCCTGTACAGTGGCTAGAGATAAATGGATCCGGGAGCCAGGATTATCCGCAGTGCCGGTTTGGTTGTTGTCCAGGTTTTTTTGCTTTATGTTCGTTTTTATTGTTTCCTGATTGTGAGTGCGTGTGGGTTTTTTGTTTTGTTTGTTTGTTGTTGTTGTTGTTGTTGTTGTTGTTGTTGTTGTTGTTGTTGTTGTTGTTGTTGTTGTTGTTGTTTTTTGTTAGAGAGAGACGGATAGCTAGAGAGAGAGATTATGTATGTGTGTGTGTGTGAGAGAGAGAGAGAGAGAGAGAGAGAGAGAGAGAGAGATTGGGGAATGGAAGGATATACATACCTAATCCAGTACTGCATGTATCTGATTGGAAAACCGCACAAAACTTCATTCTTGGCTCGTTTTGGTTCCGTCTGTTTGCCCAGTTGGTAGATCTAGTGCTTGTACACCTGACGGACTGGAGGTCATGGGTTTCAATCTCAGGTGGTGGCCTAGTCTCTATCAAATCAAGATTCCCCGGCAAATAGTTATTACTACATTGGGGATGTTCAAATTATAAGGAATCTCATTCTGTGCATTTTTTCCTACTGAGAGTGAAATTGAGGGCTCTGGTTCAGTGTAGGACTGAAGTCTAGCAAGAGGTCGGGTTCATCTGCTCTGGGCTGTTAGAAACA
>RQTK01001538.1:22644-74478 GCA_003991915.1 Elysia chlorotica
ACCACCCCCCCCCCCCCCCCCATTGAAGTCCCCCCGCTCCCCCCACGATTGAATTGAAAGAATTCCCCAAGCTTCTATGGAATCCAAATGAACAGCGTGAACCGACTGCCCCTGAGGGCTGTACATGTGTATGTATAGTAATGTTTACTTTGGACAGCCCCGAATTGAATGATCGACCATGTGAGCTATCTATAGATCTAGATCGAAACGGACCACAAAAGCATGTATACCGGAGCTTTATTTAGAAGTATGTGGCTTAAACCAAACACACATACACAAAGAGACGAAAGAAACTGGAGTGTGCCATTAATCCATGAGTGACAAAACTACATAGGGTACTAAGTACAAGGAAAAGTAAAATTAATAGACCTTCGACTTACCATGAATGTAGATGTCTTAGTCGGATATCAAAATCTACTTTGTCTTTGTGCTTAGCAAGTTTAGCACTTTTAAACTGAATTTGAGAGACAGCAGAAATTCACAGCTATCGTCCAAATCAATGTGGCTTTCAGTTTCAGATAGAGAGCGCGGGAGGGAGAGAAAGAGAGAGAGAGAGAGAGAGAGAGAGAGAGAGAGAGATGGAGTTTAGAGGGGATGGGGGGTAAACAACTGATGAGGAAAAGGAGAGAGGGAGAGAGAGAGAGAGAGAGAGAGAGAGAGAGAGAGATGGGTTTAGAGGGGATGGGGGGTAAACAACTGAGAGGAAAAGGTGTCTTGGTGTTTTTTTTCCCCTTACACCGAACCGAAATATACTTTTTGTACACTCCCCCAAAAGACCAGAGCTAGACTGCCGCTGGTGGCTAGGGTGGGGCTGTGGCTGGACTGGGGGCTCTTAATGAAGTCCTCTTGTATTTATTTGCAGATTCAGACCAAGGCTAAAAATAATTACAAGAGGGTTTCATACGGAATCCACATCCCCACCCCAACCACCAGGGGCAGCCGGGTTCTGGTCAGTTTTTTGCTTCTGCTGGATTTTCTTTCTTCTTTCACTAATTTTTACTTGGTTTTTCTCGCCCAAGCCAACCGCTGATTGGGTTAGTTTTCAATCGAATCCGGGACAATGTGTGAGCCCCAAATTAAAGAGATAAATATAGAAGGAGGGGAAAAAAAGCTTCTTGCTAGACTCTATAGCGATACAATAGACAAGGTTAGCATTGACGATGAAATATTCCCTGTGGGAGTGTTGGAGACGTTAACCAGAGGAGAGATTCGTTTTGTCCGCGCACGCAGACTGGCCCTGTGTGTACATAATAACAGGGTTAACAGCAATCCTCTATTTGTGCATGATGAATGCGTTTACTTGGCGCCACCATGGCCCTGTGTCAAACGGGGCCTCAGATCTATCCTGACTCATGACGCGTGAGTCATCTGACCTGACGCCTGAACCGCCCTGTGTGACGCAATCGTATGTTTTCTTCCAGCTCTTTCTTGTTGTGTTTCCGCCCCATCCCCCACACACACACACACACTGACATTCTGTTCCCGCCAGCTGTGACTCTGACATATAGAACCGCTCTGAGTTCCTGTGGCATGATCAGACTACTGAGAGAGAGAGAGAGAGATCCATTTCAAAGGGTTCATTGTTACCCAAACCGGTTGTCCTCACCTACAATTCTCAAATGATGGTCTTAGGAGTTAGGACCCGTCGCTGTTTGTAATAGTTCTTTGAAATTTGGGCTACGTTAGACTGATAAAGAGCGCAAAGATGCATGTCACGTATGTATGTATATGTTTCACGCCCTGTCGTCTAGATGGTGCGCTCACTATGCACAAGGCAGGGTCGGCCAGTGCAGTAGTAGATGTACTAGGTGTACTGGGTGACGCCCGCACTACACTGCAATAATTACCATGCCCAAGTGGAGTGTTTTTGTCTCCCCAGCCCGAATCAGTCTTCAGTAAACACTGCTTGTTATGATGGCCTATATATTGGTGTTTATCGTGCAGTAGTGCACATGCAAGGGAGGGAGGGAGGGAAGGAGAGAGGGAGAGTTAGTGTGGTTTATATGTGTATTGTGTGTGTGTGTGTGTGTTTGTTGTTTTCTTCACTGTCCTATAAACAAGGGTTTTTTAGTAGGATTAAAAACAATAATTTAATAGGGGCCGTTCATACAATATCGCGGTTGCTCACGACTTGTAAGCCTTCTTTAGTGTATATTCTCAAGAGCCCTAAGGTACCACGACGTTGTACCTACGGCCCTAGATGTTAAGTTAGCTATGGTTGTGGGACAGGTGCACTTTTAGAAACCGGCCCGCGGTGACTCATGGCACCAGGTTTTGGGTGGAGTAGTGCACTTTTATGCCTATTTGTCTTCCTCAGTGTGTGCGCGTGTGTGGGTGTGGGTGTGTGTTTGAGTACAGCTCTTGACCGTTTTTAACACTGTTTTGTGAATTAATGTAAGAAGAGAAATAACTCTAGGACGAAGATTGAAGATCTTGGCATCATGTTACAAATTTTGTAACCTATTATAGGATGGATTTTTTTCTTCTCCCTCTGTTGGAAATGTAGGGTCAGAAAACCCACACTTCCGGTGATTCACACGTAGTTAGATTTTTTTCTTCTCCCTCTGTTGGAAATATGGGCTTAGTCGTCGTCGTCGTCGTCGTCGTTGGGGGAGGGGGGCGGTAGCCATGTGGTAGAACATCGGCTTCGGACACAGGAGGTTCGTGGTTCGATCCCTGACATCCCCCCCCCCCTCTTACTGGTTGGGTTTGGTGTCAGCTTAGTGTGACCAGCTGAGACAGGAGTCATGGTATCCTGCCCTATCTCCGGTGTGACAAAACATAAGATTGTCAGACGCCAGTCTTGGGGCCCTTCCACAATATAATTTATATAGTGCTGACATTGGACGTAAAACCAACTCAACTCTGATGTTGTTGTTGTTGTTGTTGTTGTTGTTGTTGTTGTTGTTGTTGTTGTTGTTGTTGTTGTTGTTGTTGTTGTTGTTAGGTTGTTGTTGCTGTTGTGTGTGTGTGTATGTAAGATAAAATGTGGACGTTAAACCAACTCAACTCTGTTGTTGTTGTGCGCGTGTGTGTGTGTGTATGTAAGATAAAATGTGACCGACTGAGACACAAGTGCTGATCAGTGATCACTAGTGGTGTCCCCACTTTATCTGTGAATGGCAGCTAGTGAAAAAAAATGTGCCGTACTTTCACATCGAACCCGTCCTCGTGTTAACCTTGTTTATGGCGATGGAATTTGATAAGCACATCCTGCACAAAGACCAAATACAAAACAAAAAACACCACCGTCAGCATGGTTGGTATGGGGTGAGGTGAAACGGCATGTGGGTGTTATCATTCTGTTTGTTGTGTAACTAGGACATCTACAGTGTATCTGTTATCTGGTAGCGTTAGTAGTAATTGTTGATGCAGGTCGCCATTTGAATTATTATTATTATTATTATTATTGTTGTTGTTGTTGTTGTTGTTGTTGTTGTTTTTGTTATAATTATTATTTACAACAAACAAACAAAAACCTAAAAACTAGTCTAAAAATGTTTTAAAACGACAGAACAAAGAAGTAGAAGTCTATTGTTTTAATTCTATAGATTAAATGTTTATTAAGAAATGTATTTTTATTTTGAAATGGCTGTAATTTTTTTTTTAATTGTAGAAAACTTGAAGTGTATCCGTCGCTTTGAGCAATAGTTGATATTATTTTGTTTATCTCCTTCCGTCCCACCTCCCTCCCTCTCTCTCTATCTTTCTCTCTCTCTCCCTCTCTCTTTCTCTATCCATCTATCGTTTTATCTATCTATCTATCTATCTATCTATCTATCTATCTATCTATCTATCTATCTATCTATCTATCTATCTATCTATCTATCTATCTATCTATCTATCTATCTATCTATCTATCTATCCATCCATCCATCCATCCATCCATCCATCCATCCATCCATCCATCCATCCATCCATCCATCCACCCATCTATCTATCTGTCTGTCTGTCTACCTATCAGTCAAACAGAAATTGCACGTTATATTAGTTTTTGTTTGTTGTTTGTTTTCTCATTGGCTGACTAAGCAGCGAGCTCTCAACTGAGTGTATTTTGATCCCAAGAGTAAGTAATGATGCCAACTCAGCGCGATTATAGTGGCAATAATAATTGAATAAATCGCTCTGTGGGTTATTTTATTGTATAACTATTCGGGTCAGTTAATGAGTCAACGGTGGGCCGGTTCGATTACTGGGCGGGCGATTTTGGTTGGAGTTTCTTCTTGGGTGTCGTATTCGATTACGTGCATTTTGAAACTGTACACATGTACAATATGACTATGTTCAAGTTTTGTAAAGTTAAACTTAATAATTACATAATAAGGACAAAATTATGGTGTTGATTCTAGAATATATTTTCTCTAACTCTTTCTTTGTGCTTATCTATCTCCCCCTCATTTCTCTTTCACTCTTTCTTTCTGTCTTGCCCCTTCTCTCTCTCTCTCTGTCTCTCTCTCTCTCTCTCTCTCTCTCTCTCTCTCTCTCTCACACACACACACACACACACAAACACCCCTTTATTCCACGCTCCTTTTTCAGGACTCCTTCCTCATTCTCTCTTAATTTTTCATCTCTCTTCCTCCCCTCCTCCTCTTCTTCCTGTTCCTTCCCTCCTAATGTTTCACATGAAGTTCCTTCCCTCCGACTCCCGAGAATCGGCCATGTCCCAGTGGCTGCCCGCGCTCATCGCCGTTTTCCGCGTCCATAACAAGTAACTCTTATTACAGCGCGCTCGTTTCGCTAGATTATCCAGTAGCTTTTAGCGCTTAGTGTGCGCCTCTTATTAACTTATTATGGTCACAGATCATTTCCATCCCATTACTGGTCGCGCTGTGTACAGTGACAGCCATAAAGCTTCCATATATTCGCCTGATCAATCACTTTTTGGGAGAGTAGAGGCGGGCTGGCTCAGCAGGTAGAGCTTTGGGCGTCTGTTTGGGAGGTACCCGGTTTGACCTCGCGATCGGGTCTATTTTTTTTATATAATTACACCCCCCTCCTCCCAAAACATCGTGTGATCGTTTGAGCTGAGACAAGATCCCTGGCTGTTCCTGCACTGTCTCGCGGATGTCAGGAAATAAAATTGTCAGACGTTACTCTTGGGGCTCGTCCACGATATAGCATCGCTGCTGGCGTAGGAGGTTAGAAAACCAAACTATCTCACTTGGGAGCCATTCCTCTGTGGAATTTTTCTCGGCCACCAAGAAGCCGCCTACCTAAGTAAAAGCTTCTCTACAAAGTTCTGGTCACTTTTCTGTCCGGGAGAGGGGCAGGGGGTGGCGGTTTACGCTCTATGGTGGCTCGCGGTTCGCATCTTAGTTGGAAGGATCCCTCTGTGATTATTCAGCCTATCTGTCCTTGTGGAAGGGCGACAGCGACATAAAAAATAAGTAGAATAATCATTCTAGTTTATATTTCTTGACCCTGACAACGTGGACTGCCAATCATTGAGGTACAGAAGTCAATGGTCCCAGGTTGTTAGTCATGGTAACAGCTGGCATGTAACGCGAGTCAGTGATAGTACAGTTCAGATCGAGATGATGCGCTCACCGACTTGGCGTCCAACCCGCCTCACTCAGCAGTTTTTGTTTTATCAGCCCGTGGTTTAAAAAACAACTTCAGTTTGATCAGCTGTGCGTTCCATCAACAGGAGGCGAGCTGGCTTAAGTGGTAGAGCGCTGGGCTTTCATTCGGTAGGTTTGCAGTTCGATCCCACGATTTTTATTTTCTCATCTGAGATTGAAGTCGTGTAAAATCCATGGCGCTGTTTATGTGCGGTAGCACGAAAATTTGCAATCGCTTTTTTTTAAAGACCCGTCCAAACGATAGCCTAGTTGCTCGCTATTGAAAAAAAAAACCCCAAACATTACACCATCTTTTATTTCAACTTTTCTAGGTTCTTTTGGGGACATTACAATCAAACTGCTTCCCCTATAATTTAGCTCGCTCTTTGTGCTGCGGTGTTTGACTGGATGCACGCGCAGGCCTTCGTTCGATAGTCTATTGATAAGTTCTCTTTAAACCTGAGACCTGTTGGATCTCTCTCCTCTCTCTCTCTCTCTCTCTCTCTCTCTCTCTCTCTCTCTCTCTCTCTCCCCCCCCTCTCTCTCCCTAAGAGAATAAGCTTGGACGCTTTCGGCGCTGAGCCTTACGCTCGCCGTCTGATCCTGTTGTTGTTGTGTTTTGTTTTTAATCTAGCTTGATCTACTCGATGTTTGTTTTGTTGTTGTTTCTTTTATCTCAAGCCCCTTCGCATGAATAATTATTTGAAGCTGCTTGGAATTGTCTCTTGTCCTGTCCTGTGGTTGGACCAACCGTTAGGGCACCATTGCGTCTGGCAACCAGCTCTCGTTGAGTCGTCGTTCGTAATTGTAAGCTTCACCTAATTGAATGATTATGATGAATGGTAAATGATGAAAATTAATACATTTAATAATAATAACGATAAATTAGGGCACATTGCGTCTGGCAACCAGCTCTCGTTGAGTCGTCGTTCGTAATTGTAAGCTTCACCTAAGTGAATGATTATGATGAATGGTAAATGATAAAAATTAATACATGTAATAATAATAACGATAATAATAATAAGAAGAAGATACAGAAGGAGAAGAAGAAAAAAAAAAAAACAATAACAACTACAACAACAACAACATTATTATTATTATTATTATTAATAAAAAAATAATAATAATAATAATAAACCAAGGAATACTGAAACAACTTTTGCTCCTCCTTAAAAACACCAACAATAATTATTAAACAACAAGAACACTCGCTGACTGGCCACTGTACAGAACACTGACCCCGCGTCCCCCATAAGTGACAATCGACCGCGGGCGACCAGCCCTAGTTTCTCCCGCTCTGTCGGCGGGCGCCAGTGTCATAGTGGGCTGCTGGACGCGCCGCGCTCAATAAGCTTACTCTGGCTCGCATCCCTTCAATAGGGGAATCTCTTTGCTCGCAGCTCAACTGCTGATGGTTATTAGTGCTTTGTCGGCTAGCGGTATGTTAGTCCATTGTTATTGGTACTAGCTGCTCATCCCATTATGCTCGTAGACTTCGATCTAGATATCTACATTTTTTAATGGGGCACACTGGACATTTCTGGCAAAGTGAAGCACACAAAAGAATTAGATGGGGCCAAGAATATCGGGCGTGAACCAGGGGGCATAGCGAGCTAGTCTTGTGTGAAGCTAAAATAATTTACATTTTGTTAGGATGGTTTTAGGCTCTTGTGGAGTTAGTATTCTGGTCCCGTGCGAGCTTCTGCTTCTGTCTCTGGTTTACCGTGAACAGTACTAGTACTAGTAGTACGTGTGTGTATTATTACTGTTATTATTATTATTATTTTTTTTTTCGGATGTAGAGGAAACAAAGCTTGTGATGAGTAGTTTGTTCTTTAGTAACTAGATCTACATGGACGTGTAGCCCGACATGGTTACAAGGCTTAGCCGTCATTTGTAGAGTTGAGTATGTCGCTTAAGTTCAGGCCATAAAGTAGAACAACCTGGAACACCCAGCTGTGAACACAAGACTTACTATGAAGATGAGTCATTTAGCCGAGGGCAATGCTGTTGTTATTGTTTTTGTTGTTGTTATTGTTCCTGCAGTATAGTTTTCGATTTGCTGCGCACAGCGCTACTGATGCCCGCATTCCAGTTCCAGTTCCACAACTGAGGCTTGTTATTTTGTGGGACTTCCCGATAAAACTAGGCCGGATAAAACTGGGCGAAACCTGTTCGCGGTGGCAACCGCTTCGCGGCGGTTTCGTCATAACATTCGATGTGTGCTGTGCTGAGCCCGAGTTTCTTTTTCTTGTTGTGGTGGACGCAGTGTGCAATCGTGTAGTAGGATCTAGGTCTAAGGTGCACAAGTTATTAAGTGTAACTATTCTGTCCCAATTTTTTTAGACGGTTTATTATGAGGCGCTACACAGAACAGTGCCACACTGCCCAGAACTTGTAGATTTGTTTACTTTTAAAACAGTCTAGACATTTTCTTTATGGAACACATTGAGCGTTCAACTAGGCAAACAAACAAAATAACCTATTTAGAATTTAGTTGGCTAATGTTTAGCTCCAAACTTTATGTATTCCGTTTGGCACAGCTTTTACTCACGTGCACTCACCTGTGTAGGATTAATGTGCGGATGGTTCGTGTGTGTTTGGGGGTGTGGGGGTGGGGGTGGCAGGTTGTTGAAAATAAACTTACATTATAGCGGTTTACATCCGCTACCTGTTGTGATTTCTCTCTCGCACACTGTCTGCTAGTTCTTGGAAACATTCCAAGATTGAGAATCAGATACTAGAGAGAGAGAGAGAGAGAGAGAGAGAGAGAGAGAGAGACGCATAATTATATCCATACCCACTGTGTCCCTGTCTAGCCAAGGGAAGTAAGTCCCCAGCCTTCTGGCATAGATTGCGCATTTGCACCGAGTTATCTTTCCGTGATCAACTGATAATTATTAAGTGCTGCGCCCTGGGTGTCTTACCGCGAATTCTAAATATAATCATTTTCAAATTCATTTTGTCTTCAATAATCATAAGTGGCGTCATGAAATTAGTGTATAGAATGATCGGAGTGGATAGCTCAAACCACTCGCTTGCCTTCAGACTACAGGGTAGAGTTGCCTGTTCCAGTGTTTATTGGGTAACATGGTTATTGAGGTGAAGTTTTCCTGAGTTGTGTTGAAAACATAGAATTAGATAAAAGTGTTTAACAAAAATGTGGGCACACCGTATATAGATAGTCTAGTAGACTTTAAACTAGAAGTAAGCGATTTTTATGAGGTGCATCTTTTAGTGTCTTGTGTGAAATATGCGCGGCAAGGTTAGTGCTTTAATGGTTTCGATCCTTGTGCAGTATCATTATCACGAAAGTATGATACTTATACATTGTTCTTCTTGTAGTTCTTCCCAAGACCAAGCTAAATTTTGTGACATGAATGTTGAAGTTTGAGAAACTGTTTTGAAGATTCAGTTCAATTTAAAGATTGATCAAAGAACTACTTCTACCTGTGCCTGGTTTAGCCTTGACTTACCTGACTTCTGTCTAGGTCTCTAGAATCTAGTTTGTGACTTGCTAGGCACACTATATAGTCCTTACTGTGCCTGGCGTAAAAACAGTCAGCCCTGCGGCCGGTGGGGCTGAGGCGCCTGTGTCAGTACACGTAGTGTTGGAGACTTGTGAGGATTGTTCGCGCTCAGACCGATACACTTATACAGGCAAGAACACTGATAGTGATAAAGTGATACCCCTAGAGTCGAGCATGCAATCCTGTGCCACCCCAGCCTCCACACCAGTAATCTGACGTGTGTGCGGGTCCCGTCTCCAAACCACTAGATCATCCAGTCCCCCGTCATGTCGGCCAGCCTTTCCAGTTGTAACAGCAACATCAGCAACAGTAGCAACAATATCATCATCATCAACAACAACACCAACAACATCAAGAGCAAGGAAGTGAGCTTCCTACATAAAATGGTGAATTGCACTTTTTTGCTTGGTTGAGTAGCATTGTTTGTGTTGATTTATCTTATTTTTATATGTCTCTCTCGATGTCACTCTCTATTTTTCTTTAACTCTCTCTCTCTCTCTCTCGCTCTCTCTCTCTCTCTCTCTCTCTCTTCTCTCTCTCTCTTCTCTCTCTCTCTCTCTCTCTCTCTCTCTCTCTCTCTCTCTCTCTCTCTCTCTCTCTCTCTCTCTCTCTCTCTCTCTCTCTCTCTCTCTCTCTCTCTCAATCTCTCTACCCTCATTGATCGCAACAGAATTTTTATGGTCCCTGATCGATTCGATTACGAAGGTCTAACAATAATGTATCTGCCGTCGCCATGGTTACGACAATACCATCATGATCCAAATTCTGGCTGTGGGTCAGTAGGTCTTCATGAAGGGGCTCTAACTCTTCCAGCCTTCCCCGACGTTTTATCTGCGCGTATCGGATTTTTGATGCGTCTAATCTTCCACTCTACGTGCTATGGTTTTGCCAAGCACGAACACACGCACTCATTATTTGGTTCTAGATAAACTCTGTAAGTGATGATTACTTTTTTAAATTATTTTTTTTAAGCGATTGGTCGTAAATTAATCTTTTTGTGGGCGTGTTTTTTTTTTCTTTTCTTTGTTCTTTGTTTGCTTTTAGAAATGTGTATCGACTTTGTTTACCAAAGTTCAGTTTGTACATCAATGATACACCATGTTCAGGCCGAATCCTCCTTGTGGTGAACAATTACTACATTAAGCATCGAGGCCGCTCCCCAAGGGGAAAAAACTCAACCTTTCTGGTCATATCTGGTTTTATCAAATGGATGCTATGTTGTGTCTGCGTTCGATCTACTTGTATCTTATCTTGAACCAATGTCTCTCTTTCTCTCTTGCCCTCTGCATATATATCTCTCCATGAATCTATCGATCACGAGGTGAGAGAGATGTGCATGATAGAACCGCCCAGACAAGCAGGTCTGGCTCTGTATGGTGAAGATGCTATCGCGGTTTGACGTTTATCAGCTCTGTCTGAGTTAGACTGCCCTGTGCGATTTGCTCGTTTAACGTAGCCTTTTTGGTT
Organism: Elysia chlorotica; assembly: GCA_003991915.1. Classification (NCBI taxonomy): domain Eukaryota; kingdom Metazoa; phylum Mollusca; class Gastropoda; family Plakobranchidae; genus Elysia; species Elysia chlorotica. The sequence continues at coordinate 33,206 of RQTK01001538.1, forward strand.
ATTACCTTGGTTCTTGTTGTTGCTGTTGTTGTTGTTGTTGTTGTTGTTGTTGTTGTTGTTGTTGTTGTTGTTGTTACTACTGCTGCTGTTGTTCGGAATATTACTAGTAGGCTCTACTCTACTGATCTTGAGGTTTGTACTCTTTCACTGAATTTTCAGAGTTGTTTTTTTTTAACCACAGTCCACAAAGCGTACAACGTTATTATAATGAATATCATGTCAGGGCTCTCTGTTTGAAATTGTGCGTGCGAGTTTCAGGCCCTGGTGATATTGCTTGTAACGGCTTAAACTTCTTATACCTTTTGTTATGATTTTGTGAATGGAAGCTTGTTCAATTGTAAGTGTATTGATTTTAGCCCGCGCCGTCTCGCCCAGTCCCTGAGTCTTCTAGCACTGCAAGAAAATGCGAGTGAGAAGAGTGAGAAGGCTTAGGATGAGCTGCAAGCTGCGACCCAATAATTATGTCTCGTCGTATTCGATTTCTAATTATCTCAATGAAATAAGCTTTCTGGTAATTCTTTGTTTGTTTTAGGGAGGGGTTGGTTTTTTATGTTGTTGTTGTTGTTGTTGTTGTTTTTTCCCCCTAGAAAAGTGCAATTTTTAACTTTTCTTTTTCTGTTGTTCCTTTGTTGTCATGGACTTTTGTCAGGTTTTTACAAAGTTCTGTCTGTTGGTCTTGCTCTTTGCGTCTTCTTTCCTCCTGTCTCACCAACGGCGCATTTTGAACTCTGCATTGACTGGAAGCTTGGAGTCAGCTCGACATACTTTTTCTTCATTTAAGTATCCTCAATCTTAATACTATGTCCTTTGTCTAACTTAACCACTGCTCCTCTCTCCACGTACCTTTGTCAAACACAAACTCTCTCAACTCTCTCCACGTGCAGCGACACTCTACCAAGCTCTTACTTAGTGACGTCTGACCGTACCACTAACCAATGTCTCCCCTCTTCTCTGTCCCGCCCGCCAGGACCTGGTGAAGCGGCACCTGATGTACGCCGTGCGCGAGGAGGTGGAGATCCTCAAGCAGCAGATCGGCGAGATGGTGGAGCGCATCGGCCAGCTGGAGTACGAGAACACGCTGCTGCGCTCAGAGGCCAAGCCCGAGACGCTCAACAAGCTGCTCCTGCCGCGCGTCACCCAGCCGCAGACAACAGACAGTCAGCCCACACAGATGCTGGGGGGCGTCACGCCGGACATGGTGGCGGCACAGCAGCAGCAACAACAGCAGCAGCAGCAGTCTGGTGTGGTTGCAGTACAGACTCAGGTAATACAATTGTGGATGAACAGGGTGGTTGTTGTAGCAGTAGTTATAATAAGGGTAGAGGGAGGAGTTGTAGAAGAAGTAGTAGAGGGAGTAGTAGTACTAGTAGTAGTAGTAGTAGTAGTAGTAGTAGTAGTAGTAGTAGTAGTAGTAGTAGTAGTAGTAGTAGTAGTAGTAGTAGTAGTAGTAGTAGTAGTAGTAGTAGTAGTAAAGTTGTTGTCGTTGCTGTTATAGTAGTAATAACATATCAATTTATGTCAATATGTTTGTAATATTAGAATCAATCTCATGATGAAGTAACTTTAAAATGTGCCAATACACTTGAATTTTTTTTTATATAAAGAAAGAAAAACAGTAGTAGAATTCATACTGCCAACAAAGGAATAAACGATCTTTTTAAAATATCTCAAAACATAAAAAAAAAAAACCCATCAAGATACTGTGGGTCCTGATTTAGAAAGATCTCATCGGGACAGCCTAAAAGTTAATTTTTTCTAAGTGTTTATATTTAATAGTTTCTGGAAGGTTAAAAAAGAAGAGAATTGTTTTATAAAACGCCATACATGTAGTTAATCTTGAACAGGATTTTTATCTTTGTCATCTCAAGGACAGTATATTCTGAGTATCCGACTTACACCTTTTCCCCTCCTGTTATTCCCTCTGCCAGCAGAAACCTCCCACCCCAACTGGTCAGCCGACTACGATGGCCCTTCAGCCACCCCAGCAGCCACAGACAGTATCGAGCGGTGCATCCACCCCAACACCACAACAAATGCAACAACAACAACAACAACAGCAGCAGCAGCAACAACAACAACAAGTTCAGCAGCCGCCCACAGCCCAGCCCGGACAACAATCCATGTCATGATCCAGGCGGAGAGAAAAATCGAAATTAACGGGAGCTGGACCAGGGGAACTAAAGCTTCTCTGTCCGTGCCGATATAATAAAGTTATTGAAGACTCGTAGCGTTTTATGATGGGAACACAAGCTCTCCTGTCTGTGTCGATATCGAGGTTGTCATTGACTCGTATTGATTCACGACGGGGAGTCAGTTGCCCTCAGAAACACAAGCTATTCTGTCGGAGTCCGCAATGACCTCAAACCGTTGCCCCTGGCAACTCAAGCTGAGGTTGCCGTAGCCCCGTAGCGTTGCATGATGGGAATTCGGTTACCCTTGGAAACACAAGCTCAGTCCCTCACTCACCTACTCACAGATGGATAGGTGGATGGAGTTGCCATGAATTTCATGTACAAGTACACGAAGTTCCAGACTCTCCTCAAGAAAAGATTTAGATTTTAATTTCCTGTAAGAGAGTAAGTAGAAGGAGTTTCATGGGGGTGAAAACTTAAGTTTCCATCAGTTAGATGGGGTTTTTTTGTGGGCGGGGTTACCTAAAAAAAAAAAAAATTGTGTCAAATGTTTTTATCAGCTGCAGGCTTGCAATGCATTCAAACATCAATGAGTAAAATCTCCATGAAAAAGTGTATCATTTGGAAAAGTTTTTGTAAAATTGAATTTTTGTCTTAACTCCTATAATTATTCATATATTCAGATTGATGAAATTTTGAACCAGCTTGCCGGGCTTGCGATATGGAAACAGTTAATCAAACTCGACTGGTACACACTTGCCATACATTTAGACCCAGCCATTTTGCTTCATTAATTAAGTGTTGAGAAAGTCTGCAGAAAGTCCAGGTGTAACGCGTGCGTGTGACCTCAGGACCTCTCTGTGTGAGTCGATAGTGGACACTGGGGTCTGGTCAGCAGAGAGACTGACCGCGCCACGGTGTGGACGGAGGTGTCCAGTTGTCGCGCTCATCAACTCCTTGCCAGGTAGGCCTGGGGTCGGTACCGATAGTTTTGCTGGTGTGTCATTCACCTGACTTACAAACTTTCGTGCCATGACGAATTATCCTCGCCCACTTACTTGATAAAGTTTCCTCTCGGGTGAGGATGTAGAAATGTATAAGAAATCTAAATGAGAAAAATATGTAGTTATGATAATTGTAATACACAATGGTCAATTATATAAATAACAATGTTGATTTTGTATATAGCCCTTGGATAATGTAAAAAATAGAACATGAGTTGGAGTGGTGGTAGTGTGTGTGTGTGTGTGTGTGAGAGAGAGAGAGAGAGAGAGAGAGAGAGAGAGAGAGGAGAGCCAGATGGAAAAACAGTGAGACCCTGCAGAAAGACAGACTGAGAAACAAAGAGACTGCTGTAATGAAAAGGTCATATTATAATTATGTAACCATGATAATTAATTAATGTCACTAGCTGTGTTGGACTGAGCAACCCATAAGTCGCTTCTTGGGTGCTACCAGCCAACTCGGACTTGTATTGTCACACTCAAGACAAACAAGCAAAACTTGCTACATGTACATGTATTTTCAATTAATTCAATTCCGTAACTGCAGACGTAAAGATTAAAAAAAAAAAAACAATTATGTAATCTCTATCATAATATGAGTTTCCCAATAATTGCTCTATGCTCAAATCAGAATGAACGTTGTTGTTCGTTGTTTTGTTTTTTTTACTTTGAGGAAGTAGAACTAAAAAATCCTCTTGTCAGTTTTTCTCCTCTGTTTGACTGTCACTGTACGTCTAGGAGCTATGGCACTGCTCTGAGTGCTCTCCCTTCTTGGTTTGTTTTTTCACTGCAGGAGTTTGCAAGTCATTAATTTGCACATGTGTTTCTATAGACTAATCACCTTGTTACTAAAGCATGCTGTCGTGCAGATATTTGTATGAGAGAATTACAATGTATTAGTTAATTTTCTAATCATATTTTATTCCTCTAGGATTTCTCCTACATACGGCTTTTACTTTTGTTCAATGACTTGTAATGATATATCTTATAAGTTCCTGCCCATTATATTCCAGTATTGGTGTCATTACCTTGTTTTACTCTAACGGACACACATTCATTCCGATTTCTAGTACAGCGTTATCTTTTTTTGGTCAGACTAAACTGCTTAGCATCCATGCTTTGTCCCTGTCTTGTTTAGTCCCCTAGAGCAGAATTTTCTTCGCATCTTGGTATGTAAAATACCTTCCTTGCTATGCAATAATGAGAAGGAGAGAAAGTATTGTCTATATTATTGCCTACACTATGACGGCGCTGACTAGAAACCTGACGTAGCTCTGCCTGCCCAGACAGTTCTCAGCGTAGATTTTAGCGAAGTAAATGTAAGTTGTAACTAACAATGTGCAAGCAAATACATGTAACCCAGGTTTAGCATAAAGTTAGCAGCTGTGCTTGAGTCTGAGATGATACAGGGTACCCAGTTTGATCTTCTCTGTCACTTTTCTCCTTCTAATTTGATTTTTTTTTGTATTGTAAACAGTCTTGCAAACTGCCTATGCAAGTTTCTCTAGTAGGTGTGCAGAATTCCAAACAGGTTGTAAGATCTTTCTTGAGACTTAAGAGACCTTAAACAAAGAGACGGCTTGGCTTTCCCCAACCAAAGATTACAGTTCTCTCTGAGTTTTTTTCTGGATTTGCATGGGACCTGAGAGTGTGGGTATTTTGTCATGGCTGGTGGCACGAGGAGCATCATCATCTCCCGTTCTTTCCCCTCTCGTTGTGATATGTAAATACTCAGTTAGCGTCGCTCGGCAGAGAATGGTGGGCGGTGGAGACGGTCACTCATATTTAAGAACAGTTGGAGAAATGGATTTTTTCCTAGTGCAAGATTGTATGCCTGATATTAGTGATAATGAATGTAAACATTTATATGTGGATTTATTTGGGGGTTTTTGTTGTTGTTTTTTGTGTTATCTAATAATACATTTGTGTGTGTGTGTGTGTTTTTTTTTTTCTATTTTGAAGCTGAACAGAGGCAGGTAAAATGTTATCATCATTTCAACTTTTTTTTTAAAGTAAGAAAATTTATATGATTAGATCATATGTTTGCCAACATATAAGTCTTGATTGTTAAGATTAATTTTTATCATTGATGATATCTTTTGTGTGAAACAATCTAGAAATAAAAATACATTTTGTAGCAGCCGACATGTTGCTGTAGATTCAGGAGTGACACTGTATAATAGTAAATGTAGAATATTTTTGTTAAGGAAAACTAGAATGGCCTGATAGAGTGCAGTAGCCCTGTAGGGATGATGGGAACTGGCTATAACGGGCCATCAGCCAAGGTGTTTTCCTCAAGTGCTGCTGGTATGCTGCAAGGCATTTGTTGTCAGACAGTATCTGTGTTTTTGTCTGTGTGTGTGTGACTGCCTATGAAGTTCTTCCTCTTTGCTACAAGTTCTTGGAGATTTTGCCGTCATACTCCCATGCTCATGTTTCAGGGACCATAACTCGGGGTTTTGTGACCAGGTCACAACGATTGCTTTGTGCTGTACATACAAATATATATATATATATATATAAAAAATCTTGTCATATTTTAGCAATACTTAATTCTTATTGATAAATCATACTAATGTGTTCCAGAAATTAATATGCTTTTGATGATGTTGCTGTGACTTTAATACGAGGATAAACATGTGTAGGGCTTGTTTTACCGTGATAATGTGTTCTTTCAGAGTGTGGTAAATTCTGAGTTAGGGGTTTAGAATGACTAGCAACTGTGGCCAAAATATAGAAATGAATTAAAATTTCTGGTTCTTCATTACTTTGCGGATAAGCCTCTTTGGAAACTACAATATGGTCTGTTAATGCAAGCCAAGTTTCAGAACAGACAGCTGGCATCTTATTTTTTCACATATAGAATATTAAAACGTGGCAAATAATGCACAGTAAAGAAAAAATGAGTATTTAGCCGCCACAGTATAAATATATCAATCCAACAGGTTTCAGCTGTTAGCAAAGTCTGCACTGAATACAAGATTGTATCATGGCCATCAAATAAATACAAAGCTCTTAAGGGTTTCGCAATGTCTGTAATTGTATGATTAAAAGAAACTCTCCAGGGGAGGGGGAGGGCTTACTTCTCAATGCTTATTGGTTGATGATCGAAGGGTTTTCAACTCTCATTGGTTGATTTGGATGTATGGATTAAACTGTGTTGGAGCTACATGTATTACAATGTTAATGAATATTTGATGACTTCTATCATTGTTGATTTAATATTGATTTTTGTTAATGGAAAGCTTGCCGCCTCTCTTTCTCGCCTCCCTTATTTTGTCCTGCAGTTATTGTTATTGTTCACAGATTTCACAGAATTATTGTTTCTGTTTAAGGAAACATTCAGATGAAAAATAAAATTTTATGACTGTAACATTGGAAATTATTCATACACAAATGCTTTGAATGCTGATAATAAAAAAAATTACAATTAAAGATGAAATTTAGATGGTGTTTACCTTGAGATTTTATTTCTTATGCTCTGTCTGTCTGTGTGTTTTTTTGTTGTTTTTTTTTAATTTTGGATTTTAACAATTGTAGAACACTGTTTCATGATGATGAAGTATTTAATTTCGTCGACGCAAGGCCAAAAGGAAGCACTCTCACTATATGTCTGTCTGTCTCTCTCTCTCTCTCTCTCTCTCTCTGTCTGTCTCTCTTTTTCTTCCTGTCTTGTTTCTCTTTCTCTCTCTCTCTCTTCCCCCCTACCCCACCTTATCCCTCCCCACAAAAAGTCCACCACATCTCCTAGTCCTACACCATAACCTGAATATATTAGTTTTTCCCAAACTTTTTACCTTGTTGTCTGGGATAACTAATAATAATAATAATAATAATAATACATAGTTTTTCCAGTACCTGTGTACCTCAGAGGAAAAAGAAAATTCACAATCACATCCGCATCTTCATGTGACACTGGAACTAGTGACATTACTGAGGCCAACGAAGAAAGACATTATTTACTAGTTTACACGAAACTCGAGTCGATGACTGGGTGACTGCTGTCTTGTCTAATGTCAAGCTCAAGAATAAGCTACCAGGAAGTTTTTGTTACCTGCGGCCCTTCCGTCTTGAGTGCTAGAGTTGCAATTTGTTGTTGAGGTGCTGCTTGTTTTCTTAATGTCCTCTGTCAGGAACTAGAACTGGCATATATTGCGGGCGGGTCATCAGAGCGGGGAACCCCGGACTCGGTTGGTCACAGTATACTAACAGTGACCCCAACCCAACCAGTAGAGAAAAATACACTTATATATACAGTGGTCAGAGCAAGACTTGACCCCAGACCTTCTGCATTGGAAGCCTACTTTCTAACCCCAGAGCTACCACACTCTCCCAGTTACAGAAGCCGAGCCTCAACCCAAAGCAAATAGTATAATAGAGTACCAGGGACCTGTTATTAGTGATAAAAATAGATATTATCAGCACGGTCAGTATCCTAGTCCATTAAGTAGCTCAGGTCAACGGCCTCTGGTGACCTACTTCAGCCCTGGACCTATTAAGTTCCCCTTAAGTCAGCAGCACCACATGCCGAGGTGATTGGCTCGGGCGTGTAGTTACTTGCTGTTCTGTCCCTCTGGGGTTTGCAAGTCCAGATAAATCTAGTTCAGACCAGCACTGGGTCTGTGAGTTTAACCCTTGGTTTCTCACCTGTTAGGGGGAGGGGGAGGAGTGGTTTTTAATGTAGGCCCTTCTGAGGAATAAACATGTTGACAACAGTCTAAACGTCTATTTTATCCTAAGTTCATATTAAATTAACATTTTACTCTCAGTGATCGACAAGTTGGAAAAGAAATTGGATTTTATACAAAGACATAGTTTTATTTTAAGTGAATTCCCTTGAATGGATTTAAAAAGTACTCTTTTACAGTTTTATTATCAGGTTCTCGGAGCTTCCCGTGAATATGAAAAAAAATATTTTAGGGCATCTGCTCATAAAAACAACCATTTTTTAAATTTATAAATTATATACAATCTTAGTTTTAATCCCTCAGATATGTGTTCGGTCACTATATTAAGATGGAAAAGGAGGAAAACTTCGAAAAAATGTAATAATCTGGCTGCTATCTTGGATTTTTCGACGATTTTTTTTATTTTTTTTCCTTTAAAACTTGATTATTGATTAGCCAAAAATAGCCAAAATAGCGATTTTGTGGTGTTGTTTAGTATAAAAATATACATGAAAAAATAGCAACTGTAGAAATATTGGGAAAAGGACAAAATGATCCCTCTGTATTTTATTTTTTTAAAAAGATGACTTGAAGAAACACCCATTCTAAAGCAATAAACTTCCTGCAACTCAAATTCGAGCTCAATCCGATAAAAAACACATCATTTAGTTAAAAAGGCAATTTATTTCTTTGAAATTGCACGTTTTCCTGCAATATTCATTTTGATTTTTTTTTTAAGTGGGCGCCACAGAGTTTTAAGTCAGAGGGTCAAGGGTACGAAACATGACATACAGTTAGGGTTCAGGGGCAAGCATTGAACACAAATTATTTAAGGTTTCCACAAAATATACTTTATTACTTGTAAATTATAGAAGCCAAATGGTTAAAATAAATGGTTTAACAAAATGTAAAAACACCAAGACCAGGTGTACAAACTACATAAAACATACACCTGGAAACAATCTGTTAACATCCACCTCTGTGTAACACAAATTCCAAAAGTAATCAGTGCAAGAGGAAAATATCAAAACTCAAAGGAAAAAAAATGAAAAAAGCATTAGGCTTTTGTAAAAGATGATACACTTTGATACAGTCATGTTTTAAAAAAAAATATATTAACATTCACTGCCACTCATTATTTGTATTACTAATACTATCTAGGCCATTCCTGGGTGTTTTTCACCCAGTGACACATAAAGAGAGAAAAAAAAGCAAGATCAATGGCGCTGTGTGTTTTTTTTATCAGTGAACCACTCATGGATGTTTTTCACCCAGCGACCCTAAAAAAAGATTTAAACAATAATGCAGATGGCGGCAAATAGTTATGTAATAATCATATCTATCTATTGATCTAGCTATCAATCCATTTACTTGTCTGTCCATTTATCTATATTACATGTATATATATTTATCTATCTATATTTCTATCATCTATCTCTCTATCTCAGTATCTGTTTATTTGTACAAATAAAACTATTTTTATCTCCATTGTGTAAACCACCCTTGACATCCTCTCAGTCGTTCTAATTTATATCTTTCTTTATTCTCTATCTTTCGATCTTTCTACAAGGAAAAAAAATGAGGAGGAGGAAGAGAACGATGATGAGGATCAAGCAGAAGAAAATGATGATGTTGAACAAAAGAAGAAGAATAAAAGAAAAAGAAAAAGAAAAAGAGGAATAAAATGAAGTAGTGCACGGGTGGCGTGCAACAACAGTAGGAGGAGAAGGAAAATGAGAGGAGGACCAAGAGCAGGGAGAGAAACAGTGGGAAGAGCAGTAGCAGGAGTAGATGAACGCGAAGGAAATGAGTTGAAGGGGGAAGAACTAGAGGACTGTGAGAAGCAGGTGAAGGGTGAAGAGTTATATGAAGAACAGGAGCAGCACTGATATGAACAGGAGGAGATGTAGGCGGTAGAGGAGGAGCAGAATAAGGTGCAGGTAGAGAGGGAATGAGGGTCAGAGGGACAGCAGCAGGAGCAGGGGAATCAAAAAGATGAACAGAAGGAAAAATTCACAAAAAAAACAATCAATTGTTATTTTTAGGAATAAACAACACAAATAGAAATATAAAACATAAATTGAGGATTAAATAATTGGTCTTCATATTTAAATTGGCAGCATTAAAAAGCTTTCACAGAGAAGGTTAAAATTTAAAATAAATTATTACTTATTGTGCATACTGCCTTTTAAATTTAATGTTTTGGTTGTTGGTTTTTAAATAAAATAAAAGTTTTAAGACTCCATTAATATTTAGTACTATTAGACGGTTTGTGCCCAAATAAGCATTAGAAAAAATATGCAATTCAAAAAGTAAAATACAAAGTTTAGCAAATATTACAAATATATATTAAAATTGTACAACAAAAATGTGGAGATTTTTATCAAAATCATACATATGGAACTTTTTTTAGCTGAAAAAAAAAAAGAATAAGTATTTACATACACAGTTTTTTTTTATTATTACAATGAAATAGTGCACACTGAAAATAAATAAGCAAAATAAATGATCAAAATAAAAGAAATCACTTTCAATTAAGCAAGATATTTTTGACAATATCATATGAATTGGTGTATATATTTCTACAAATGATATGATTTTCATTGTAGTTATCAAACATTTTCTTTTTTCCATGATTTTTTTTCGTTATTTAGAAAACAACGGTCTTTTTCATATTTTCATGTTTATGTCTTAAATTTATTTACTCTTCACTTCACTTTGACATTTGGCCGTAAGCATTTCTGGTTTTGGTTCGTATCTTTGATAGCACAAACTAGTTTACATTCAGCTTTAAGATTTCTATTTTTTGAGTCATAAGTCATGACAGTGTGAAAAAAACACAGGTAAAAATAACTGTAACCAAAAGCAATAATTTCACTGACCTAAAACTTTGAGCAGGTAAAAGGGAGAGGAATTTACAGAATTTAACTGCAATCAGAAATTCACGAAGCTCTAAACCCACAAGTTATTAAAATGCTTCAAAAACTAAATGAAGGTAGGCCTAAATTCATCCTGAACTTTTGAAGAAACCACACAAAAAGAAAGAACAATATTAAATTGTGATCACTAAATACATTGTACTGTGCTCAAATGATATAAAACTCACAAAAATCTGTACACTTAAATCACATAACAGTTATGTACGAGAATAAAAAAATATTCACTATAAATTTATCAACAATAAAAATATAAAATAAATCTTTGTCATACTAAAACAAATAATTATATATAATATCACAATATTAAACCGGAAAACAATTATATATTTTTTAAAATTATATAAAAAGAAACATATTTATCTTATTATGCGACTTACAACAACAAAATATTTATCAAATCTGATATTTCCATAAAATATGCAATGGTCTGTCACAGATAATGGTTCATTTTATTATTTCCCCAAAATAAAACAATTGATTTATGAATCATTTCCTAAAGCCATGGAAATGTTTATATAAAGATGTCTCTACAATGACCAAAGTATGTTTGGAATTCTTTTGTGGACTCCGAGATAAAGGAATTATTAATATTACTATTACTATTATCATTATTTTTATCATTATTATTATTATTATTATTATTATTATTATTATTATTATAATCATCATAATTATTATTATTTTTATCATTATTATTGCATGTATTATTATTATTTAAAAAGGTGAACTTTTCTTCAATTTTCTTGACAGTTTTCTTTCAGTTTTGTTCTATTCCAACAGCCTCTGGTGTTTTCTTGTATGCAGGTTCCTTGATCTGTGATGAAAATGAATTACTTGAAGTGTGAGTAACACTGGTTTTTCCCCAGCTCAATAGCCTTGGTGGCTTCCCATGTCAGGCTGGTCAGAGAGATAAATAAATGCATAAATATTGGCATTACTTATATGATGGATTTGATACAAGAATACACATGAAGGGCACAACTGGAATGAATTGCAATGTACCACAAAAATTGCTTTCAATTATTCTTGGTTTTAACAGTTAGACATCATTGAAATTTGTTCTACATCTTATGTTATTTAATAAGTAGCCCATTTTTCTTTCAAAAAAGGAACTGAGCATGCTGATTATTGCTCCGTTTTGTGAGGTTGGAGATTCATTATTATTATTATTATTATTATTATTATTATTATTATTATTATTATTATTATTATTATTATTATTATTATTATTATGTCATTGGTGACAAGGGGCTTTAAAAACAGGAAACTTTAATTTAGAAGTTGCGTAAATGGGAAAGATTCTTAAAAATGATGGGTAGGCCTCAATTGGACTTGCGAGTAGTCAGTAAGATTAAAATATCGCTCAATTACTTGCTGCATACGAGCATCTATCCACCCACCCATCCATCCATCCATCCATCCATCCATCCGTCCAACCATCCATCCATCCACCCACCCATCCATCCAACCATCCATCCATCCACCCACCCATCCATCCAACCATCCATCCATCAAGTGCATGTACCATGCTTTGTAGCACTGGCATTTGATATTGTCTTTGAGATAGTCAAAGCCTAGCACCCATACGTAAGTTTGGGCTCAATAAAGCACTGAAAGGGTCATCTTTTTGTTTGAATGGAGATGCATTTGATTTTTATGACTGCTTTCATTTTCCGGAAACTTGTTTTTTTTTGCCTGGGCTATTTTTGGTGAGATTTAATGGTAAAAAATGGCACAATGTTAAGCTCTAGAATAATAGAAACATGATTTTACACACACACACACACACAAACATTTAAAAGTGAGGATTCTCATTATACATATAGGAAAAAAAAGTAATACCTGAGGGAAAAAAAAGAGAATTTCACTTTATCGCAATCAATTACCAAAGCAGCACAAGACATTTCTATTAAAGAATTTGAATAAATTGGACCCATGAATATTGGTAAAGGCTAATGAAATAAAATAAATAATGTTTAAGCAAGCAAATTTAGTAGTGATTATATTTCAGTGGGATGATTAATAGTATCTTTCAGAATTATCTCTCCACCCACAATTAATAAATTGTATTAAATAAATGTATACAAAAAAAATTAACTGGTGAATACAAGACATTCAGATTGAGCATGGGTTGACATTTATACATGATAAAGTAAAACTTAAACAAAATATAAGGAGGAGGAGCAAAACTTTTCCATTTTTTCAACAAGTTCTATCAGCTTCCTTTAACTAAATGGCCAACAGAACCTTGCTGTTTTCAAGATACGATTTGATCTTTTTTGGCACCTTGTATTTTCGCACATTGTATAAAGCCTTTAGGCTACTTCATATTTTCTTCTTCAGGAATTTCATACAGTTGGGTGATGGCAAAGACAAGATATCAATTTTAATTCACTGAGTGGAACAGAAGAGAAATCTGAAAACACAAAAATGCACCTCAACTAAAAATGGATATTTTACATGTGAAAGTCCTATCCTTTACAACCCAAGAAGCTGTAAAAAAAATTAATTAACTACTGTAAAATACATAAATGAAAAAAAAAGGAAAAATAAAGAAGACTTTTAAATACATTTTAAACTATAGGGACAACAGAAATAAATAGGTTTGGTGAAGGTAAAACAGAAAAAAGGCTATTTGACATGTTTAATAAGAAATCTAGTTTGATGACAGTACATGTCTGATATATGTTCTACACATTGTAAAGGCACAACTTCAGCACTAGAGTAGATTATGAATCATTCCATCTTTTATTTTTATTTGTTGGTTATATCAAAACTGCTAGAGATGAGATAATCTATTCCGCTATCCCAGTGACAGTGTGCTGTACAAGGATAGTGTATAGAGTGGTTTTTTACATCAAAATAAAAATCCTTGGCATGGCTATCGGGTTGCTTGTAGACATTGAACTCAAAGGCTAGAAAATACAATTTAACTTCGGACTAAGGCAAATATTAAATAGTACAAATTAGCATAAGCGACATAAACATCTAAGGCTCTGGAATATGACAGCTATAAAAAAAACTGTGATGAAGGAAGAAAACGAATTCTATGATGTACTACAGCTACAACACAGACCCGAACTACAAATACAGAACAACATCAAAAGGTAGACGGTGCCTTGGGTAAGACAACATCAATTATGGAGTGCACGACTCACATAGACTCCAGGAGCCATGGGTTGTTGTTGCTGTTGCTGTTGCTGCTGATGGTGATGGTGATGCCGTTGCATGTGTCGTCGCTATCAAGCAATGACATATTAAGGTTTTTAAATCACTGAGCTTAACTTTGTGTCTAACAGCCAATGTTATTTTAAGGTTTTAGGCACTGAACTCAACTTTTTGTCTAACACTACAGCCCATGTTTAAGGCATTGCATTCAACTTTGTGTCTAACAGCCCATGTTATTTTAAGGTTTTAGGCACTGAACTCAACTTTGTGTCTAACAGCCATGTTATTTTAAGGTTTAAGGCATTGCACTCAACTTTGTGTCTAACAACTCATGTTATTTTAAGGTTTAAGGCATTGCACTCAACTTTGTGTCTAACAGCCCATGTTATTTTAAGGTTTAAGGCATTGCACTCAACTTTGTGTCTAACACTCAGCCCATGTTAAGGCATTGCACTTCAACTTTGTGTCTAACAGCCCATGTTATTTTAAGGTTTAAGGCATTGCACTCAACTTTGTGTCTAACAGCCCATGTTATTTTAAGGTTTAAGGCATTGCACTCAACTTTGTGTCTAACAGCCCATGTTATTTTAAGGTTTTAGGCATTGCACTCAACTTTGTGTCTAACAGCCCATGTTATTTTAAGGTTTTAGGCACTGAACTCAACTTTGTGTCTAACAGCCCATGTTATTTTAAGGTTTAAGGCATTGCACTCAACTTTGTGTCTAACAACTCATATTATTTTAAGGTTTAAGGCATTGCACTCAACTTTGTGTCTAACAACTCATGTTATTTTAAGGTTTAAGGCATTGCACTCAACTTTGTATCTAACAGCCAATGTTATTTTAAGGTTTAAGGCATTGCACTCAACTTTGTATCTAACAGCCAATGCTAGTGTAAGGTTTTAGGCACTGAACTCAACTTTATGTCTAACAGCCATTTTAGGAACAGAACACACCCAAACACTAGATTAAAGGACAGTTTTAGTGCATGATTCATTGAACACTGTTTATAATTATGCTAAGCATTAAACATGCTCCTATATAGTCCTAATTCTGTAAAAATTTCTGTCTGAAAAGGAGAATCATCAAGATCTAGAGCCATTTCAAATCCAACCATACTTAATTTGTCCCAAAAAGAAGAGGCAACTATAAACCTTTCTCCATGTATTTAAAGGGATAAAATGTTGCTCCTAGTGTTATTTTTCAAACCTCTAGTACAGTTGTAAGCTTTTCGCAACCCTGATATCTGCTCAAAAGAAACACTATTTTACAGTATGAAATGATGTGCCCATAGGGAATAAATGTTTTATTATCTTAGGTTGCGCTTCCTGAAAAGGTTAAACTTAAAGAGAAAAAAAACATTGCTCTTAGCGATGTTTCTCGACCGATGAAGGGGCTGAAATGTTGCTCTAGTGACTTTTCCAAACAACTAGTACAAGTTCTAAAGTGAAAAAATTTTGCTATTGGTGTTAAGACCAAGGTACTAAAAGGGACATGACAGGCTGCACTTACCGAGGCCTCGTCTATGAACTGCGACGATTCTTCTTCAAACAGCGCTCCCTGGTGGTGATAGTAATGGCCTTGACCCTGAGGTGTCATGGGTCCGTGAGGAGTGGATGGCTATCAAATCAAGAAAGTAAATTATAAACAACAAAATTTAAATTTTAACAAGCAGAAAATACACACTTAATTCTAGAGAGTATTACTATTATTATAATATTATGATTATTATTATTACTATGATATATTACTCATCATCATCATCATCATCATCGGTATTTTGATTAACGTGCAGGTACTGGGGCAACATCCACATCAGTGGAACCCCTTCCAGGTAGCTGGCTTGCTGCACGCATGGCTGATCTCACACCAGATCTCCAGGTGTTTCTGTCATGAGGGTCAGTTGTTGAGAGTTTCCAGTCTTTTCGATCCCTCTCTGTCACCTGCTTCCATGTCATTCTGGGTCTCCCTTTCCACGACTTCCTGTTACCTGCATGTCCAATGCTGTCTTGATAGCTCCGCTTGACCGTTCCACGTGGCCATACCACCGGAGTCTTCTCTCCTTCAGAATGAGGTTCAGGTCCTCAAGGCCAAGAAGCGTCAATAGCTCATTTGACCTAGTGGTGGCCACATCTTCTGGCTTCACATTGCAGATCTGTCTTATCATTGCCCTGTCGTTTCTCTGCAGGCGTTGAAGGTTTGGCTTGGTCAAGGGCCATGTCTCGCTAGCATGGAGCATTGCACTCCGCACACAAGTGCTGTACACATGACCCCGCGTCTTGTATGAGAGGTGGCGAGACAAAAGAACTGGTAGTAGTTCTTTAAACTTCTTCCAAGCTGTCTTCACACGTGTTGTGGTTGCAAGGTCACAGCCACCAGCTGCCGAGAGCATATCTCCCAGTAGCAGAAAGAAGCTAGACATCCAGCTTGTCGGATCCCACCTGGACTTCACTCTGTGGTCTGCCATCGATTGGTCTCGCAGTTCCCTGGCATTGACTGCACTGGAAATCTGAGTCCTTCGTCAGGCGTTTCAGCCCGCTGCATTTCTTGTGTACCCACTTCTTGCAGCCTTTGCAGAAAATGCTGTTGCTACCTCACACCAGTGCAGCAGACAGCACAGGGAACTCGCTGAGTTCTGGAGAAGATCCAGGTTATTACCGCAGATCATGATCTTGGTCTTCCTTGCATTCACTCTCAGACTCTTTTCCTCCATACCTTCCTTCCACGTCAACAGCCTACTGACACATTCCTCAAGTGACTCTGCTATGATGACTAGGTCGTCAGCATAAAGGTCCTCCCAGGGGACACCAGATCGGAACTCACGAGAAAGGGCTTCAAGAACGACGATAAACAGCAGTGGACTGAGTACAGAACCTTGGTGGACTCCAACTTTCACCTCGAACTCTTCACTGTAACCGTCACCTACCCGGACCTGACTCCGTGCATTTGCATACATGCCCTGGACCAGACGCACAGTCCACTCCTCTACACCAAGTTTCCTCAGTGCCCACCAGATGACTTTCCTAGGGACTCGATCGAATGCTTTCTCCAGGTCCACAAAAGCCATGTAAAGTCTTTTGTTGGCTGCTAGGTATTTCTCCTGCAGTTGTCTGACAACGAAGATTGCATCTGTTGTGCCCCTGCCTGGGACGAAGCCAAACTGGGACTCGTCGATCGACACCACCTGTCTAATGAGGCTGTCCACAATCCTCTCTAAGACTTTCATGACCTGCTCCGTCAGCTTGAGTCCACGGTAGTTGCCCCTATCCAATGCATCCCCTTTGCCCTTGTACAGGCAGAAAATGAAACTCTGCTCCCAGTCGGATGGGACTTTTCCATCGCGGATGATAGCATCTGCGAGGTCATGGATCATGGAGGCGCCGATGTCACCTGCTGCCTTTATCATCTCTACCACTATGCCTGATGGGCCCGCTGCTTTGCCTGACTTCATCTGTGAGATGGCCTTCTTTACCATGTCAATGGTGATTGGGTTTGACGGACCTTCCACAGGTGGTTCATCAGATAGATGGTCTGGATCCCAGTCAAACTCAACGTTCAGGAGCCTTTCATAGTGTTCTAGCCATGCCTTCTGCTTTGATTCAACACTCATGGACATCTTATTAATTTTATTATTATTATTGTTATTGCTGTTGTTTTTATTGTTGTTGTTGTTGTTGTTGTTGTTGCTGTTGTTGTTATTGAATATGAATATTTATCATAACTTACCATTTTTATCGTTTTGAAACTGATTTTTTTATTATTAAGTTCCACCTTACTTTATAAGTGAATGAATAATAATAATAATAATAATAATAATAACTAATATAAATAACAAGAAGAACAACTATAATATTAACAATGGACAGAAATCCTTAACACACCCCGGATGTCATGGGTGAACTCATTATCTGCTGAGGAGTGACGGCCCTTTGGTGAGGCGACTGGTGATGCTGCTGCTGTTGATTGTAGTAAAAATGTTGTTGCTGCTGCTGCTGTGGCTGATGGTGGTGATGACGGTGATGGTGATGATGCTGGGTGGACGGGGGGCTCTCAAACTCATTGATGCTGTTGTCGCTTGCCTCACTCATGATAGAGCTGCTGTAAATGTGAGACACAGGTGCTGGGTTAAGCATCACAAACCCAGTCAAAACTGCTGAAACCTTATTATATGTTAGGGGTGAAAAGATACCATAAGCATTTTTTTCTATTATTTTAATTTAAAACACTTACAGGGGGAATTTTTTTATTAGCAAAATTTATGTGGATTCTTCTTTGAATTTCCATGAATTCCTTAAGTATCCCTTTTGACTATTTAAAATGACAGGATCCACACAGACTCTTAGAGTGGCATGGGCAAGGGTACAAAACATGATGCACGAATAGGATTCAGGTAAATTGATACCATCAAGAAGAATCTGAAAACATAGCCTTTTTTTTTAAAATTTAACTATGTGTCTCTTATTAAAAAATTTATAGGTAAAGTGAAAATTTTCTTGAAAAGCATCTTATGCAGTGCCCACTGGACTTGCACAAGCAGAGTGTTGAAAATAATAAGGGAAGATAACTTCTTTTGGTAAATAATTAATGTTAATAGAGGTATTATAACCCTTTAGATATGAGCCTCTATTAATCAAGGGCAAGTTACAGTGATTGAGAAGAGTTTGAGTTGATGATGAAACCAATGTGCTCAATGGACTAAATGTGGCATACATTGATAGATGAATTTGTAACTTCAATTGTTTGACAATAACGTTATTAGAATTTCAAGATCGAGTTTTCAATCGAGTACAACAATTAGTTAATCTTTTTAAGAGAGAGACCGAGACACACAGAGACTTGGAGAAGCTGAGAGACAGAGACAAAGACAAAGACACAAGGAGAAATAAAGAGAGAGTCAGAGGCACAGAGGAAGTTTGGATGGGAAGGGTGGAAAGTGGGTTTGTCATAGACAAGTGTGATTTTTTTTTTTACATCAATTAAAAGATTTCTCACGCTGCATGAATCGAAACAGAGAGGGAGGGGGGCGCAGGAAAGAGAGGGGGAGGAGGGAGTAAGAGAGAGGAGAAGTAAAAAGAAAGTCAGAACCCCACAGAGAGATACCGGGTAGAGACAAAGGGCGTTTGCAGGGGACGGGTGGGGAGAGGGTGTTGTCATGAACCAGAGTGATTTTCTTTTACATCTGCCAAAAAAGTCCTCACATGGCAAGTTCTCTGAATCTTTGTTGCCCTGGCATCCAAGAAAAAGGAGAAGGAGAGAGAGAGAGAGAGAGAGAGAGAGAGAGAGAAGAGAGAAAGAGAGAGAGACAGACAGGAGATAGAGAGAGAGAGAGAGAGAGAGAGAGAGAGAGAGAGAGACAGAGAGAGAGACAGAGAGAAGAGAGAGAGAGAGAGAGAGAGAGAGAGAGAGAGAGAGAGAGAGAGAGAGAGAGAGAGAGAAGGAGAGAGAAAAAGAAGAGGTTACGTTGGTGATTTTTATCAGAGAGAGAGAGAGGGGGTTGTCAGAACCCGTGTGATCTTTATCCACAAAACATTTCTTATTTTTATCGAAAAAACATTTCTTACGCAGCAGGCTCTGTGTATCTGTGTCGCTCTGACCTCTGGGCCGCGCGGCCTCCACCTCCAGATGGTCCAGCTGCCTCCTGCTGGTAAAGTTGCTGCTGGTGATGTTGCTGTTGTTGTTGCTGTTTTCCACTAACAGTCCACTGTTGGCCCCGAGCCCTGCAAAGTCCGATAGATAGTTACTTAGTTATTTGCATATATATATATATATATATAGATAGATAGGGGTTGTCATGAACCCGTGTGATCTTTATCCACAAAACATTTCTTATTTTTATCGAAAAAACATTTCTTACGCAGCAGGCTCTGTGTATCTGTGTCGCTCTGACCTCTGGGTCGCGCGGCCTCCACCTCCAGATGGTCCAGCTGCCTCCTGCTGGTAAAGTTGCTGCTGGTGATGTTGCTGTTGTTGTTGCTGTTTTCCACTAACAGTCCACTGTTGGCCCCGAGCCCTGCAAAGTCCGATAGATAGTTACTTAGTTATTTGCATATATATATACCAGTCCATTGTAATAGGTGATCTCAGGGTTTCCAAATAGAGGTTTCATTGTTCCAGCTTATAATGCTCTTTTTCTTTTACTCTGTTGAACATTCACTTGTTGCAGGGTGTTGTTTTTTTTTATAGATAATAATTTTTTTTAATTGCTTCAGTTGTTTATGTGAATACAATAGGTTAAAAACAAAAGTACTGCTATACAGAGTCTCGGATGAAATTATAAAAAAATCAATTGTTTGAGATGTCTAACTATTTTTCTTTTAATTTGGTCCTTACTGAATAGCCTGTTAAGCTCGCTTCAGTTGTATTACAGACAAATAACAAGTTTCTTAATTGGCAGTTGATCATGGCTGATACTTATTAACAGAAATACATCCCCTCATATTTCCAGAACAATTTTATACGAAGATAGGAGAAGGCCTACCAACTGAGTTTTCAACTGCGAAATGCTTGCTTGTCAGTTCAGAGCACTACCAACTGAGCTACTTGCAATTCTGGTCTACCCAGCAAGATACGAACAGAAAAGATCATTACATTATATGTTGCCATCTCAGTAGTTTCATTAATTATTTGCATCCTCGTTCAAGAAGAAGACCTACACTACTGTATACAGATTAAAATGTACAAAAATAAAAAAATTTTGAACAGAAAAAAATGTTTTAATTTTTAATTAGGTGCATGTGTTCTAACACATTGTAAGAACCTGTCATTTTCAAGACAAACTTTCTAATCTTTTCTTTATTATCTTATTTTCTCAGTAAAATTGCTTTTTTTCAATACAAATAGGAAAAAATTTGAAACTTATAAATGAAGAATACTTCTGCCCTCAATTTAGCATGCCAGAAACTAAACAAAGTACCACATGTACAGTACTAGTAGTAGTCCTTAATACTAGACCATTTGAATCCTGCCTTCTTTTTTTCCCCAATTCCAAAATCAAATTTAAAAATCCCATTTCTCTTCTTCTTTAGAGAACATCAGACACATTACTAATCAAAGAAAATGTGGTTTATACCTGGAGAAAACTTTACTCTGTTGTGCCTAAGACTAAGAGCCCACAGTTCAAATCCAACAAAATGAAATCATATTTTGGTCAATTTTAACTTCAGGCCTACCTCTGCTGAGCTCTACATAATTATTTCTATATTCAAACATGCAAGGCAAGGCCGCTTTCTTTCTCCATTCTATCTTTAAGCATGCATGTCGTAAGACATCCCCTTAAGGATAGACCTGTTACCTTGTTAAGTTTTTCTATCTGGTTTGCTTGTGTTAGGACTTGTCTGGAGTTATATCTAATTAATTTTTAAATTAGATTGGAAGTGTGTTAGGACTTGTCTAGAGTTATCTCTAATTAATTTGAAAATTAGCTGTCAGAGAAATACTATTTTGGTAGTGATCACGGTGGAGTAAAATTAAACCGCATCAATTTGTTTTTAATTCACCAAGAAAACCAATGGTAACATTTTAGTACTAAAAGTTAAGGGGGTGTCTAACGCCATGTAGACACGTTTAAAGGTAGAATGGAAAAAGAAAGGGGCAATGCATTGGATGCTTGAATATAGAAATTTTTGTTGTTTTTTCAATCATCAATAAAAATTTTCTTTTTCTTCTTTTTTTAAATAAGATCTGCCAGTTACTACATTGCAGTTAGTGCGTCATGTCTAGGGCACAAGTAAACACCATGCACTGTATTACCAAGTTACAGAAATTAGAAATTGAGAGTGTATCCAGTCAAAACCGCCTATCCAAGAACAACATAATTTCCTCCATAACATTAACAACAGGATTATCAAGATATGTATGCTTGTTATTGGGTATTTCAATCTCTAAAGTAAAAAAGAAAAAAAGAAAAAAAAAAAAAGAATTTTCAGGGCATTATTAAACAGATCATGTGATCCTATGACACTTTTTCTCTTAATTGTCATAATTTATGTAGTTATTATTAAAATTATTGTAATTGTGATAATAATGACTTATTTNNNTTATTATCATCATCATCATCGTCACCATCATGTAATAGCCACTACATTTTACAATGTAGTGTGTTTCTACTCAGTAGTCAAACAAGTTAACAACTACTTGTTCAATATCTGCGTTTAAAAAAATAAACCTAAGGTTGCAAAGTCATATGTTACTGTTAATCTAGGATAACAGTATAGAGAGATCAGTGTGAAGCAACCAGGGTGAATCAGGCTCAAGAATCTTGTATAAGTTTTGAGCTAAACAGAGAAAAAAAAAACTCTATTTTGACCTTTTTCAAATTTAAAATAAAAAGGATCATCTCTGATTCCTCTCTTAATAATGAAGGTTAAAAATTCTTCAACCACCTAAAGAATATATTTGGTGCTTTTTAAAACAACTCACAAAGCCCAATTATCGACTTGTGCCTAATTCACCCTGCTAGTTTCACAAATGTAAACAACTCACAAAGTCCAATTATCGACTTGTGCCTCTAGTTTCACAAATGTAAATACACTACGAGTTTTTGTGTACAGTCTGTAAGTATGGTAAGCTATTATATCTTCTTTTTTTTTTTCCCAACAGTAACACTAACAGCATTATGAGCAAGAGATTTGTGAAGAAAGTCTTGGATATCAATAGCTGTTGTAAGAAGAAGTAGATGAGAGAGAAGCAATATGTGAAAAGAAAGAGAGAATGAGAGAGAGAGAGAGAGAGAGAGAGAGAGAGAGAGAGAGAGAGAGAGAGAGTAAGAGAGAGANAGAGGGNGNGGGAAGAGAGAGAAAGGGAGATAGAGAATAGCAGTGAGTAAGTGAGACAGAGAGGCAGACAGACAGACAGACAGACAGAGGCAGAAAAAAAAGAGTAATCCTGACTATTTAATTTTGCATGTACTGCCTTTTCATTTTGTTTCTTCTAACTCTTTAAGTGCTTGATGTGACATATACACCTGTCAAGTAAAGTTTAAGCAGGTGTTTCTTCTAGTCATTTTCATACCTGCAGTGTTGAGCTACACAAATAACGCATAACACTAATAGTAACAGTTGCAGTTTGCTCGTCAACTGGAAGAGCAGAAAGGAATAAATCTTTAGCATTTGTGGCTCATGTCCTATAATTTGTTTTACACACCTTAAAAACTAAAGCTGAAAAGTAAAACTATATGCTTTTCCTTCCCCTTTTTCAAGCACAGCACATGTCTACTCTAATTGCATGTACCATCAGGATTGTCAGCCCAAGCTGTTATGGCTTATAAAACTCATGTAAGGTAAGTGATTTTGGCTTAAGGGCCTGCTGGTAAAGATGTCAATGCATATTGCATGTAATAATAATATTGATTGAAGAATAGATTTGCTTACATTGTATTTGACATGTTGGGATTCATTACTGATTTTCAATGGGCAAACATTTCAAACAAGTAATAAACAAAAATAAAATAGTATTGATGACAACTGGATTTGTACAACTATTTTTTTTAACATAACCATTCCAAGTTTAGAAAGAGGTGTAGCATATTGAATCACAAATACATAACCCCTTGACAGCTCTTTACTGATCTCTGACCAGACTTAAAAAAAAAAATTTTTCTTTTTTACTTAAAATCTGTAAATTGACTTCTAGCATCACTAATTACCTTAGAACCAACTTAACATTAAACAGAAACTGGCATGAAAAAATAAGATCATTGCTGAATAGAATAAGAGACTGGTAGGTTTCATTGATCACATTATGAGAGGGGAAGGCTTCTTAGGTTACCGGATCACTACAGAGAAATTTGAGGGAAGACAAGGTAAAGAAAGGCAGCCACAAGACAAGGCAGTCTTGCTGCTTGGATGGATATGGACATGAAAACTTAGGTAATTTGGGCAACCAAGAAACCAAGATTTAGAAAGACATGATCGCTGACACCAAATAGCAAGGCACCTCATGATGATGATAATAATAAAAAAAAACTGGTCAAAATATATGGGGTTGGAATAACTACACGAATATAGATAATATATAAACATAGAGCGGTAGAGTAAATAAAAAAAAGTTAATGTTTAAATACAAGAATATGGAAAGATACTTTGTATGCTATAATTATTAAATAAATTATTTCTAGGCACTACAGGTTATGTGTCAGATATTAATATATGTTTGTAAAAATTGAAAGGTAGTCAGCACTTGGAGTTTATTCCACAAACTTCTGACCTGTGATCACCCACAATGTTTGTATAGAGAGGGTTTATGGGGGGAAAATGGAAACATTTTTACACTATAGCATATCTCTATCCTGTGAGTGCAGGTAATTTTTTTCAAAATTTTGTAACGATTAAACATTTTTTTTCATTTACTATAACTATATGGACTAAATGTTTGTAATTATATATACTTTATCTTTCAAAAGCGTGACTTTTACCGAGGTTAAGTGGTTGCCAATACAATCGGTACCTTGTGAAACTATTAAAATAATTATAGTTATATGTCCATTTGTTTGTTGTTGTTGCTGCTATTGTTGAAAAAATATGGAAATCTTTGAGTGCAAACATATGTCTACTTTTAAATCTAGGGCAGTGCATACTACAAATAACAAAAGAAGTAGGGTTCGTAGCAGGAAAAGAAATGTGTTTTTGCCTTCGTTAGTGATCTCAGAGAAAGAGGAACATTCACTTCATCAACCTAAGATATCAAGCGAACAAATAAGAAGAGAAGCAAACAGAAAAAACAAATTTAAATAAAATCCAAAGAACTAAAAAAAAAAACAACGTAAACATTTATGAAAATGTATATTTATTTGTGTTTCCTCCGTTTTATCCATATCAAAATGCATTAAAAATTATAGTTAAGAATTTATTTACAAGAAGTGTACACCATTAGCATAGATGTAAAATTTACAAAAGTCCTTGATGATGGACCTACCTTTCCAAAAATTGTAAAATATATATAAAACTATTTTTTTAAACAAATTAAATTTGTCTAAATGACTTTTTTTGTGACAACAAAAATCAAGTTCTATTGACAACAATTTAACACAAAGGCAATTTTGAATAAAACAACTAAAAAACACAAGAAATTGAGAAAAACATCAAAAGTATAATAATAAAAAAATAGGGTGAACAGCAAATGATATATCAAAGCAGCTGCCAGAGAATCAACACTTTCATTGCCAAAGTCAACTTTCGTTGAACAGCCACAAACTCTACAGTGGAATCATCTTATGAGAAATCTTGGCTTTATACAAACTAAATATTTCGGAGGGACCAATTCCTTTCATTCATTTACAGATATTGTCTAAGATAACTTGGGATGAAGTAAACTTTAAGATGGTCCACAACAGTTTTATCTCAAGCAAAGCCACTGTAACTGTAATCAAATTGAATTGAATTGTGATATAGGGGGAAGGCTACACATTACATATAAAACCACTTGCAAGTTTTCTGTGTGAAATCACTGGTTTTTTTCTGAAAATTCTTCACTGACACTTGCCAATCATGAGAAAAATACCATAACTTAGTTCTATCATGAAAGTTAATTGATATGTGCGTTTCACAAGTTGCAATCTAGCCAACTGCCATTCTAACCTACACGATTATGGAGGTACAGTCAAAACCACATAGGTCTATGCCTCTTTAGTCAGTTTTCAATTTTAATGGTACCTCCTTTTGTAATCTTTGCATGTCCTTATCCCTGGATGTGAATTAGTTATTGTTGACTGTAAGAGGATTGGCAATGAAACTGTTATGGTTAAAAATAAACATGCCACCAAGTATCATTATCATGAGCCTAACAAAACAAAAAATTCAGCTGCGCCATTTCCCTGAAAAATTGCCAGCAAACTTCAATCAAACTTGTATAGGGATGCGATTTCAAAAAGAGTTATTTCACTTAGATAGAAGACATAAGATCCACTGAACAATGAGAAATGCTTAAAAATCTCTATTATCTATAGTGCCAATTTGTTGTAAATAGGTAAATAGTGTTCCCTTTGTGTCAATGTTTGCACCGTTTAGCATTATCCACTGACCGTGCATGCTGTAGCTTGATAGACTAACTTAAACCTAAAACAAAACCACTTCCCACTAAGTTACACAACTTTCTAATATACCCTTCCCTAGTCAGTCACAAGGGGAAGTCCTTGGTTTCGCACCAAGTGACCAATATTTAAAAATTTGATCATCTTAATTTTATATTTAAATCTTGCAAATTTTGTAGAATGTTCCTTCACAACGTTAAAAAAAAACCCAAAAAAACCTGAGGCTAATTTTCTAGACATGTATATTCTGCATCTAAGTTTTATTGATTAACAAAGCAGATAAGTAGTACACATTACACACATGTTGGGAGATTATTTACCCTCTAGGTCCATAACATAAAATGACATAAATTTATCTTGTACTGGTACAAGATAGAAAAAAAATAATAAAGGAGATAAGGTAGAAGAAAAAATCTATGGGATGATATGACAATGTAAAAACAGTGGCAGGGAAAATAATGCAAAAACAAATCAGTGGGGTGAGTGCTGGCAACCATTTCATTGTACAGGAGTCTTAACTTATCGTGGAAGACAAAGTCTCATGTCGGCTTCTGTTATAACAGATTATTGATCATTTGACATACCAAACTGTTTCACAGACATTTCAAATGTCCTGATATCTTGTTAGAAACTGTGCCATATCATATGCTTTAAAAGTTGTTGATGTTTTGTTTCTTTAAAACAAAAATTATCATATACAAATGATATACTTGTGCCATCACCCACCCCACAAAAAGTAACTAAAAAAAAATAATAAAAAACTCAACTAACAATGAATGGAAATTTCCACATTAAAAAAATGAAACAAAACTTTTATTTTAAATCAAACCCACACTCACACATATTTACATTTACTATGTAAAATAATGAAGATATGTAACAACATGAAATAGTGAATATAAAATGAAACAAAAAAGGAAAATAAATACATACAGAGAGTGTACACTTGCGTAAGAGAAAATTAATGATTTGTTTATTATAGCAATAGTATTACTATTAAGAGGAAAAATGTACATATAGGGAATATGATTTCACCAAGAATTGTGTAACTTGATTGAGACTCATGAGCTCATAAGGTTTGGTTAAGTCACCAAGCAATAACAGATAAACTTATTCCAATCTTTAAAAAATAACAAAGTGTGCAAATAAAAACAACTGACTCTGCAAAATGACACACTATGATATTTCTGCTAGTTGAACAAGTCTTCCAACACAGTGGGACAACTTTGGCGAAATCATATTGCCTATAGCATTCCTATGATGAGGAAAAATCTACATATCGATACAAACGAGTGTGACGGGGTGAGTCCCTTACACATCTTCATAGTCGACCTCGGAGCCCATCTCTGAGCCCATGTTGGAGTCGTCGTCCACATGCCTCCCTCGCTTGATGGCCGTGGAGGTCAGTGGCTGATTACTCATTGGTCCCGGAGTGTGGATGTCATAGCTCGAGTCTACAGAACCTAGGGAAATTATAATGGCATAATGTTAGGCAACGTTAAAAGGGTTCTATCCGCAGTTTTGTTAAAATTAGAAAGAGCAGCACTATAAGGTACTATCTGTACATAAGAATCATCAAAAGAATAGCTATAAAGGTTGGCAGCCTGCTTATGAAACAAAAGAAGCATTATGATTCATGGTCTAGTCATATATCTATTATGGTCAAAACTTTTGATTGCTTTTTTCTCAAAAGTGTGAAAAGTGTTGATAGAATCTTTTTAATCTCACCTCGCAATAAGCAGTATTTTTGGCTATATTTTCACTCAATACAGCCACGGACACTGCTTAAATTGATACTGAGTACTAAGACTAAGTTGATTTATACTTCACTTGACCTTTTTTTTCCATGGGAATGCCTTTCATAAATTAAACATCTGTATAGTTCATTAGAGGGACCACATAAATCTTTTTTTTTTAACACGATTTATTTCCCATTGACTCATCATACACACTCTTAGACTCTTCCATTCTTTTTATCTAGTGGAGCAATTGATTTAACTCTAACCAGCAAATAAAAATGTGCAGTGTGGGGCCACTAAGTTCACACAAGTGATGAAAAATGGAATGGGCCTGTGGGCTCAGTTCACAAGTTTACATTATGAGTCATTCAATAAGATAATGCATTCTGACCTCATTTTTCACTCAAAAAGCTGTGGGCAAATAATATAAAGAAAATGACAATCCTCAACTAACTTAAGTATTTGAAAAAGAGAC
This sequence comes from Elysia chlorotica, assembly GCA_003991915.1. Classification (NCBI taxonomy): domain Eukaryota; kingdom Metazoa; phylum Mollusca; class Gastropoda; family Plakobranchidae; genus Elysia; species Elysia chlorotica. Next base: position 61,354 of record RQTK01001538.1, read on the forward strand.
ACAGAAGTTTCAAAGACCTTACAATTAAATTTGTTTCAAAAGTATTAACCATTAAACGTGGCACGCACTTGATTGCCTCGCTGTGAAAGAACAACTGGTTTCGCTCGCAGCTACTTCACTGACTTAGCACCTCCCAACTGGGCACTGCGGGGTGCCGAGTAACTGCCACTGGTAGTGGGCCTTCATTCATCCCTTATTTCTCCTTTTTCTATTACGCAAGAAACTTATGAATGGCTGGAGTCTCTTAAATATCAACCAATGGAATCAGTGATTCATTATGAATAGTTTGGCGAATTCTCGACCTCCCAGTCACATAACAGTTATATCGCTGATCATAGCCTGAATCTCTAAGAAAGGAAATGGAAGAGGAAGGAGCAAAATACGCGCCGTAGAGATCTTGGGTAACCTGGCAGTATCAAGTCCCTGTGTGTATAGAGGGTTAGACTATTGATGTAACTGAAGATGGTGATGAAAGCCATGCTTTGACTGATTCGCACGTAAGTGTTAAACGCCTCCCCATCGAGACACAAAGACAAACACACTGATAAGAAACAGGCGCTGGCCACTTTGCATGTTTAACTCCACTCTGTTCTGTTCCTGTGACTGTGGGATTGTAATTGCACTTGGCTCACTTTTAAACCGCACTAGGTTTATTTGGATAGTAGGCCGAGACGTACTATAAATGCCAGATCATTACTTCACAGCCAGTGAAATCAACCAACTTCTCAACACAATGGAAATAATTTTTATAGTTTTTTTTTAAAACTTAAAACTAGAAATAATGAAAAAAATATCGGCAATAACAGCACAACACTCAGAGCATCAGTAAACCAGGTGAACAGTACTGCCACACCCCATTTTTTCAAAACCAGTCACCAGTACCGGATCAAGACTGGCCATTAGAGGCCTTCAAAGCGCTGTGTAACAATAGTAATAATAGTAGTAATAATAATAATACTAATAATAATACTAATACTAATAATAATAATAATAAAAATAACAACAACAACGATAATAGTAAAGAAATAAAGAAATAAAAAAATCAACTCATTTTAATGTTATCATCATCCCATGAGAGATACTTATCTAATGAACAAAGTTATTATATGCTCATGTCAAAATACTCCAAGATATACCACACTACCAGCCCACCAATTTTTTTAGAACACATTAATTTGGAGTACACATGCACTCACTGTCTTGACGGCCCCTCTTGGCGTAGCGCTTCTGTGCCGCCTGTCTCAGAGTGATGGGGTTCCAGTCTGTCTCTCCTTGCATCAGAGAGTTCCGGTAGGTGAAGAACGGCTGCCAGTCTTCTCCCCTCACAGGCGGGATCTTACCTTCTACTTGCTTGTCTAGGTAGTTCACTCTATTGACACAAGGTGAATGAATGATATCAAGTGATAAAAAGTGACAAACTTGCTTGTCTAGACAGTTGACACTATTGAAATAATGAGACAGGGTGCACATTGAATTTATACCATGGTATCAAGTGACATTGGGTAAAAAGTGACTATGAGAGATTTTCACTTCCACTTTTGGTCTTGGTAGTTGACACTATTGACAAAAGGTGCAAATTGAATGTATGATATCAAGTGACATTAGATGAAAAAAAAAGACTGGGAGATCTTTCCCTCCGCTTGCTCTATCGAGACACGGTACGGTGAATGTCTAATTAAGTAACATTTTGACATATGAAGCACAATAATGAATAAGTTGTTTGTTTTTTTTTTCTCTTTTTTTTTTAAGCTATATGGGTTGAACTTATTTTTTGTGTGTCCCAAAAACACTTTTTTTTAATTCAATAAGTTCATAAATTAACGTGTAGTAAGGATTATGTTTACTGAGGTTTAGAATCTTCCACTTTTTGTCTAAATATATAGCACAGATCAAACAATTTGATTTCTCACTTTTCTGTTAGCAACTTAAACTCTTATGAGAAAAAAATATTTGTTGTTGACTTTATACCTCATGAATCATACAAAGCAAACACATTGAAAAGGCTATTGCAACTATATGGTGATTGTTGATTTTATAGAAAATAAGGATAAAAAAAACTTACACTGTTTTCTTGTCTTGTTTCATGAGTTTGTTGGTGAACTCACAGAGAACCTCCAGGAAAGCCAAGTTTGGTGGTGCTGCGTCAGGACCCTTGTCCAGGTTCTCAAAGGGGTTTAAGCTGAACAGTATGCCTTCTCTGTGGAACAGTGAAAGGAAGCGGGAGCATAACAAGATGTTTACACAAGAAATAAAGCTACACGAAGGGCTCAACGGGTAAAAAAATTCCATTTTTTCTTACCTTTTGACATGGTATGATTCAAAGCCTAAGCGCGCACTTAAAAAAAAAATTAATTTTATGGTTTATGAAAGATCATAGCTTTGATTTTTTTAAATTCAACTCCCTAGACACCAGGCATTATTGTTAGCTAGGCCATAGCCATTCATTTTGAAGGTTTTGAACAACAACATTAGTTTTGAAATAACTAATCCTTTTTTTTTTTAAAGGAAGAAATCTTGGGGCAACTTCTTACGTGTGCATTGTGGCAACAGCTTCTCTGTTCTTGATTTGGTCCAGTCCAAACGATAGGGCAAAACGCCGAGACAATTCCTAAGAAGGAGACAAAATTTAAGACATTGAAAGGTGTAAGAACATTTTCTCTTCACTTACACAGCTTCTCATCTAAGAGCAAAGTTTACACTAAAAGGAAATGAAACTTGAGATTGTCTTTTTTTAAAACCTGCTATGAGTTTGTTGATCAAACTGAGACCAAAGATCCCCACGCATGCAATGCATTTTTCATTGAATGCCCTCACACTCTACTTCCTGTTTTTTTTTAAGCCCAATCTCAAATGGCCTGATCATATGAGTATATTGAGTCACAACATACAACCCCTTGAACCCTGACCTGCCAACTTGTTTTTACTGAAATGTGTAAATTTACAGGAAAATTGGCATTATTGCTTTATAAAATAAACATCATGAATCTTGTGGCGTACCTTGATAGACTGGAAAGCATCTGATGACCTGTCCACAGTGCCCTGTTCGGCCTGAAGCTCCTTAAACAGCTGCTGGAGGGACACGGCCAGTGTCTTAGATGTTGTCACTTTGTTGATCTCACGGGCCTTGCTCAGCGTCCACTTGATGATGTCTCCGTAGTCGTTGTAGAACTAGACACACACAGACAAGCAGAGAGATCCATATGGTTTAGAACTCGGCACATATACAGAAATAGAATCTTTCCAAATCAAATAATTCAAGGCTTTGCTCATCGTTCATTAAATAAGGTCCCCATATAAGAGCTAGGCACAAAACTAAGAACAAAAATTAACATGGTTTAGCTCAAATGAAGATTTGCGTACATATCACAGCACAGGTAAAATCAGGGACACGTCCCCCACAATTGTTGTGAACTGTTTTACACATTAGTGCATACCTAAAATGGTACCTGCTGCAACAGGACCATCGCGACAGCGGGACATTTCAAGAATCCCCTTTTTTCTACTACATAAAGCCTATTACTTGTGCTCGGGTTTAACGGGACATGGAAATGGTGAACTTGGATACAGCGGGAGGAGGGAGCCAGCTTGATTATCCAAAATTACAGCCATTCAACCCGTACAGCAATGTTTTGGGTCAGTCTCCCACACAAAAGTTTTAGTCTAGACTCGAAGTTAGGTCCAGACAAAGGATGCAAATGTGTAGTGTGCACAGCCTAATCGCAACGGCAATACTTCAGTTAGCCCAGGCCCATGCCAACTGACCAAGGTCAGTGGGTTCAACTTTAGATCATTGCAGGTAGCCTGTGTGGGTGTGACCGAGCGTGCAGCATTGACGATATATTGGGTTTTATTTTCATCTCTTGAGAATTAGATATGAAAAAAAAGCACAATGTTAAATTGAAATGAAACTAAAAACGGTGATTGCTTGTTTACAAAAAAAACCCTAAAAGAATAGCTGAAGTGGGTTTTGTGTTATCCGATCAGAAATCAAAAAACTTTTTTAGATCATTGAATCTGTGACTACTCATATAAAATATGCAATAAAAAAAATAAATTTCCACGATTTAAAAAAAAATTTAAACAGTGTGTTCCCAACATCTTAGACCTTTATTTCCCCAAATAACAAAGCGTTAATCTTTTTGTCCAATCGATAAATAATTCATAACATCGGGAAAGGAGAGAGAAATAACACTTGATAATTTAATAATAATTATATTGCCATTTTGTTTATGCACGTTACCGACGGCTATCGGTAAGGCAACAGTACAGCTCAGTGTTTATAATAACTCTACAATATAACAACAAGCCGGACGTTCACCTAGCCGAACCGCTATTCGAGCAACCGTCATGGAAATAAAAAATTGCACATTTCCACTGATTACAAAACCGATGATTGTAGACTCGGGAGGATAGGGGGAAAATACGCGGAAAGGCAGAAATACTGAGGAAAGGAGGAAATTCCTCTTTTCGGACGAAAAAACTAGGATTCCTCCGCAGAAAACCGTCATCACTGTTGGCATAGAGAGCTTGCTTACAGCAGGATTTTCCTTTTGGAAACAAAAGTCCTACTGTAGTCAAGTTTTACTGTGGTGAGAAATATAAAAAAAGATGTGAATCGTTTTTACTTTGTAGCTTCCCTTTAAGCAAAATGATTTTATAAGAACACTTGACATCTTGATGAGTTTTGAATACTCAAGGTGAACTTAATAATATCCTCATAATTATTGTGAAACTAGCACACATCCATCCCATCAGTTGGAAAATTTGAAATAAACTGGCCAATCAATATGACCATTATATTTATTTTCCCTAGTATGTAAGTTTTCTTCCTACCTTCATATAATGTTTGAACATATTGGCAGCCATTTTGATGTGAATGATGTTGTAGACAATCAGTTTGCAGAAACATGCCAGGAAGTTGCGTCTCTTATGCAGCTCTTCTATTTTTACATTTTCGTCTATGTCATCTGAAATATTAATAAGAAAAAGCAACAGTGAATTTGATTGAAATTACTTTGATGAAACTGTAATGAAAACTAGAACTTAGCATCCAATTACGGATAAAATTGAACTCGCTATATTAGCGATAAAACTAGAACTGACCATCATAGTCCTCCACAAAGACTTTCTGCATGAGGAAATCACTGAGGTGCATAGTAAGCTTGGGTTCAACGTCATACACCACAGGCTTCAGCAGAGGGTTGGACTCCCCAACGTTGGGGCTGAACACAATCAGAAGGTCGCACACGCTCACAAACGCCTGGAACCAATCATCAGTTAAAGATCAAAAGGAGAAAAAAAACACGAGCAACTCTTTTGTTTCATAGCACTTTTTAAAAATATGCCGAACACTGCTAACAAGCTTCTGAGATCAAAAAGATAAAAAAAAAAAAAATTTTTTCCACCAAATACTGTAAGTTCAACCCAAGATTACCTCTTCTTTAACTTTTTCACTTGGGTGGAACAGAAGTTCATGGCAGCACTGCATCAAGTGAGACAACTTCTTCCTCACTCGCTTCATCTCATCCTGAAATGGTGAGGAAAAGAAATAATAACATTAATAATGATAACAATAACAATAATAATGATGATAATAATAATAATGATGATAATAATAATAAAAATAATAATAATAATAATATTAATTAAATTAGTAATAACAATACAATTACTAAAACAACAATAGTAATGATAAAATTGTTTCAAAGACTTATGGTAGGGGGATTGCCAAAAAAATGGCAATTAAGTGTACTTACAGGTCGTGGCTTTGTCTCATCCAGTCTCTCGAGGTAGGACAGGACGGCGACTGAGCAAGCCTGGATGGCTTTTACAATTATCTGGTTGTGAGGGGTGGATTAAAAGTCAAGTCTTATGTGAGAAAAATTTTCAATTTAAAAAGAGAGGGAAGGCGAAAAGACAGAGACAGAGAGAGAGAGACAGACCCCCCCCCTCCAAAAAAAAAAACAACAACAAACAAACAAACAAAAAACACTTGACAATTTCAAAAGAATAGGATCAATGTAACCTGGAGTTAAATGACTCACATCCTCAGGAATAGGAACTTGGTTGTCCCTGGCAGACTTGACCACTAGGAAAATGTCATCCCATACTTCCCAATTGGCAAGGTCATGACATCTGGATGGAAAACAGGAAAACAGAAAGAATTAGACAATTTCAAAAGAATAAGATCAATTGTAACCCAGAGTTAAAAATGACTCACATCCTCAGGAATAGGAACTTGGTTGTCCCTGGCAGACTTGACCACTAGGAAAATGTCATCCCATACTTCCCAATTGGCAAGGTCATGACATCTGGATGGAAAACAGGAAAACAGAAAGAATTATCAAACTATTTAAATTTCATCATTTTTCAAAGCAGTCCATTAAAAAACTGAGCAATTATTTTTTATTTTAAGCTATTGAATTAATTACTGAATAAGAAAAAAAAGAACTTTAACATAAGTTAAATTTGGTTGAGTTCAATTATACAGGTAAAACTGAGTTGAGCCCTGGCTTTCACTGTTCGATCAAACAAGACTAACAGGGTCATTGTACTTTCAAATTTAAATAATATTGGGCTTACTAAAATCAAAAGTTCATCATTCAAAAAGAATTGTCTTACATACAATTCAACAGTATTCAACCTGTTAATATAAACGGGTAACCCCAACTTGTAAGTGTAAATACAGGATTCTTGCTAGAAGAAAACAATCTTACTTAGAAGTCATATCTAGGTTATGTTCAAAGAAATGTTATAACGTAGAGGTATAATTATGAAATAGGATACTTACGAATAAAACGCATAAATTCTTTTAAGACTGGTAAGCAAAGCAAAGATCTCATCATCGTCTGGTGTATCTCCCTAAGGGATGATAAAATAAAATATTCAAGATACAATTATGTTCTTATGAAACGTATGCGAAGCAACCACTGTGAATTCAGTGCTAATTGGAAATTTTACTTTTTTAGTTATGCATTTTGTGTTAAGAAGCATCAAATGCATTTTAAGAGGTTGAAAAAAATCATAACTCTATTCTTTCATAGTGCACAGAGAATCTTTTGAAAATAAAAAAAAAAGTTTTCATGGAAGTTTTTCTATTTAGGAGGCTCAACCTGTGGCTCAACCTCAAGACTTATATCGGTGACTTTTGCTTGATTTATACTAGTTGCCTCACATACATATAGTCTAGCACGTTTCATAGAACATTTAATCCTCATATCTGTGAACATCTATGCAAAGTACAATAAAACTAAATACAGCTGAGCAACTGAGTTCAATCAACTAAATTTTCAGCGCAATAGAAATATAGTCCTATGAACATAGCTCGAAATAATTACTTTAAAAATGTTGAAGATATCATTTTAACACAAAGAGGATCAATTAACAAGGTGAACAGCACTGCCACACCCCATTTTTTCAAACTCATTAACCCTTACTAGTCTCAGACTGGTCATCTGGCTATTTGAGCGGGCTTCCTAAAGTCGCAAGGATTAATGTGACGCTAAAATAAACTTATATAGGAAAAGGAACAAATTCTTCCTCGGAAATAGTTTAAGTAAAACCATAGTTTATGTCAATTCCACTTTAATGCTGACCTCTGTGAAGAAATCCTGCACTGCTTGCTTCAGTTTGATAACCAGGGCATCAATCAGTGTCTTCTTGCTCACTTCACAGCGACCAGCAATTGCAAACTCTTCGTTGCATAGACACTCCAGGCATTTGGAGCATGCCTCTAAAACCTACATAGATAGATGGAGAGGTACAGATAAACAAATTTATGTAGAATAACAATAAGTAAAGAGATAAACAATTTTGTGAATGTGTGTGTGTTTTTGTGTCTCAATTGAAGTAAACAAACAAAAAATGACATGATAGTGAAATGAATGCTGACTATATTTCAATTGCAATGTCCATTCACTTGTGCCTAATCAAGAGCATGAAAGATGATGGGGATATTGTGTAAATGTAAAAACAAGCAAAACCGGTCAGCTGTTATTCCTTTGCAGAAAATTGAGGGAAAGGATGTAAGATTTCCATATCCTTGTACTTCTGACCACTAGACTAGTAATAAGTATCTTAAAATTTGAGGCTTTGAAGATGTAATGAAATCAAACAAAATTGACTGTAATAGTGACTAGTTTTAACTAACTGTGTGAAGGCCTGGGAAAAGGGCAAATAAGTGGTGAATAATAATTTCCCTTGTGTTAATTGATTCTTAAGCTTGTGTTGATGTATGGTATCATAATTTTTTTTCTTTAATATCTATCAGTTTTTCCTTTTAAAGAATTTTTCTTTTTTTTTTTAATTCCTCCTTACAGACACAGAACTTAGAAAAACAAACCATTCAATTCATTAGTTGAAACAAGAACATATAATTCCCAACATTACAAATATTGTGTGCCTTCATATTTACAAGACTCAAAACAGAAATACATTTATGTACACAGATCTTTACCTCCATGCTATTGTGCTTCTCAACTATGTCATTGATGTAGTGCAGCAGCGCCTCCAGATTCTGGAGGTTGAGAAGACAAAAACAACAATGTATACACACAATAATTTACTCAGAAACAAACATCAATTGAGACAACTAGGGTGAATCAGACATAAGTCGCTCCACTTTTATTTCTTTAACGAATAGCGCCGATGGTCTCAATATTTGAATAATTCTTTTTTTTTTCTCGTATGCATTGACTTGTTAACCTCAATGACTAGCTCTCAAATGGCACTATTGTTTCAACAGTTATTTAGAAAAATTTGAATCAGTTAATACAAGAGCAGATTCTACATTACACCTGTCCAACATTAACAAGATAATACTGGCTGATATTATGATTTTGTACTGCAATTACAAGATAAAGTTATATCAAAATTTGTTGCTACCTAACATTACATCCTGTCAGTTGACTCCCAAATAACTTCCATTGAAAGATCTATTACTACTTACTTCACCCCTGATTGAGAAGGATCAGTGTTGGATTTTAGACAAAAAAAAGTTTTCTTTATTATAATGTGTAATTGTCCAGCAATTTTTCTTTGAACTAGACAGGACTTCCGTCTAAGTCAACAGCAGCAATAAATGGTGGTGCCAATTGGATCGAATTTGCAAGTGAAAATTTATAGCAGAACAAAGAATACCATATGATTTTCATTTTAACTGAAAAGTGGAAGATTTACCCAAAAAAGTATCAACACTGAATTAGTTTTAGGCTCTTGGGAGTTGACATTGGCAATGAAAAATTTACTCCCAATCACATGATTATTTACCTTTTCCTGCCTTCCAGAAGTGTAAATATCCAAATCAAAGTAAAGGGGGATCTGCAAAAGGTTAGCCACTTTCTCTGCATCCATCAGGTACTGGGAAAGATAGTAAAAACACATATCTTTAGATAAACTTGACAAATAGCTCAAACAATGAGATTGACCACATGGAATTAAGTGAAAACAACTATTGAAGCTTTTCTGCTCTTGCTGTTCTCAACCTAGACAAAGTTAATAAAATTGAAAGTTAAATGAGGACTATTTATTTACCTTGAGCAGAAGCTGTGGCAAGGCCTGGATGAAGTGTTCCGTAAGTTTCTGCCTGTCTTCAGCCACTTGCTTGGATTCTTTCGCAGACAGCTGGGTGGGAAAATTAAAGCACATTACTATAAAATTTCTTCAACTTAGACAGCATTACCCCCACCCCCCGGCTCCCCAACAGATGATCGTAAAGATGGTTCTTATGAGTGTAGGAAGATGGTCGTAAAGATGGTTCTTATGAGTGTAGGAAAGGTGTGAATTTTTCCATGGTCAGTTTATTAGAGTGTTAACTTTCTAATAGTTACGAAAAAATCGCAACCATAATGACACATCAATATTTTCACTGCTATAACTTAGGTTGTTCATGGTGCAGCTCTGTATGCATCATTATAGCTCCAGTATAGCCGGAGTACAACAGTGCTAAAAGGGCTGTCTGGCATGTCATCAGCTGACCATATACTTCAATCAAGGTACAGGCGTGACTTTTTCTTTAAAATTAAGTTGAAATGGTAATGAATGTCTTGACCCATTCAGTCTTTCCAGATGATCTAGAACTGTAGAAGTTAAACTAGATCTATAGAAATTGTAATCTGGTTTAGAGCAATTTCTAGGTAAGACACTTTGACATTTGCTGGTAATGGGGAAAGAGAGCCAGTGAAGGAAGCCAGAGAGAACGAGGGTGGGATAGAGCAGGAGGGATTCAGGGAAAGAATAGGAATAATGTGAGGGAGAGACGGAGGGGGAAGAGAGGAATAGAGAGAGAAAGAGAATCACCTTTCTGTTTGGTCCCCGTCCTACTGGTGAATCTCCTGTAGCTGCCTGCTTCACACAGCACACCATGATTTCTATGAGGCTCGTTTCTTGCCGATCATCCAAGGCTGAAAAGAGGCATGAAGAATAAAGTATTCACAGATATAGAGATTAGATTACTATGTTGTGAGACAGGAAGTTCTATTTACCTTTTCTTTTCTTCATCTCAAATGTAATGTAACTTCTTCACTCTGAGTTTGCTATACATTTTCCTGGTGTAATTTTAAAACCACTTGATCAATTTGCAGTTCTTATGGAATCTGCTTTATCCTGAATTACAATTAAGAAATAACAAACAGAAATCAGCATCTTCTTTGAAGGTCCTTAAAGAAAGTTTCAGATGTAAAAATATATCAAGAAGCTGTTAAATTGAAATAATAAATGTTTAAAACGAATGAAGACTATATCAACACAATAAAAATGAATGAAAAGTGTTTTGTTTTTTTACATGTGAATAACTAAAATGCAGTTACTACCTTCTTCTCCTCTGCCAGGTTCCTCGAGCAATAGATCTGACATACACTCCCAGTCTTTCATCATCTCGTTGATGTCCCACAGGCTGTCTACCAAGTAAGCAGCATGTTCGTGGAGCTACAGAACATTCACACAGAAACAGTTGATTGGAATTGGGCAACCAACAATGCCAAATGGATCATTACCTTTTACTGATGATTTTTGTATAAAGAAACTTAGCATAATAAATGGCAAAACATAACCTCTTGATATATATTCAATATTCACTGTGATCTGACCTGCAAACTTTTTTTTTTTACAAAAAATCTGTAAATACAAGAAATTGGCACTACTGGGCAAAATATGTCATCAATGGGATCCCAGAGATGTGCCACTTCGAAAGTATCTACCTCAAAGTGAAGTTAAAATACATAAATACTTTTTTTTAAATTGATTTTAATTGGTTTTTGTTATGCGTGATTATCAAAATTATGAAACGATCAACTTACCTTAATGCCTCCGATATTTATATCAAATACTTCAGATAATCTGTTTTAGTTAAATCTTGTTTTGTACAGAAGAGTAAAAAAAGAGATAAAGAAAAACTGCTTACTTCACTCTCAATGAAAAATTGAACCAAATCTCGAACAAGTGGAGTATTTAGACTCCTCTTTTTGCCTTTGGCTGAGCGGACAGGGGGGCCCTCTGACTCCTCATCTCGCTTGAAGAGCTTGTGGTTGAGGAAATCACCCGCAGCCTGAGCAACGTTTCGGTGGGACGAGTAAACCAATTCATACACGTTCTCACAGTCTTTGTCTGAGAGGACATTCTCAGAGTATCTGTGGACAAGCGAGAAGCAAATAAATAAACAACTTTGTGAAAATTAATTTCAAAAGTAGAAGAAAAAAAACTAGCCCAGAAGTTGGAATTTGGTTTGGTTTCTTCATGTTTGTGGTTAATAACTAGTCTATTTCATGGACATGTCTTAACGCTTAAGCCTGACAATTTTGTGAGCTGCTATTAAGAGACAGAGCATGGATACCAGGACTTCTGTCTGATCAAATAAAAAAAAATACTTAAGTTATTGTTTCTATAGCCTGATGCATCATATGATGATCAAATCATGATTTTATTTTAAATGTTACTTTGGACTTTATACACCTTAATAAATTCTTTTTAATTTACTTTTTCTTTTCATTTTGATGACTCACAATTTATGTATCTTGATACTTGGTAAAGTATTTATGACGTGATTAATAAAAAATAATAATAAAATAAAAAACACATGACTATTTGACTAAAAAGACAAATCTACAAACGTATCTTCACTTTGCCACCATCAAGAAATCAAATTCTTATAAAAACTTTAACCGCATAGCTCTGTATATTCCGTCTATAAGTTTCATTGAAATGTGATTTCTTAGCTCTCTCTTGGCATGTTTTGATCACTTTTAATGTTTTATGATGTAACAGTTCTTCCTTTTAAACTAAGAACCTGATTTCACCAGGAAGCCAATGAAGAAAGTTTTTTTTTTTTCATTAAGACAAAAAAAATTACTTCAGAACATGGATGACAAGTCTTATTGCCTGCACTGCAACATCATACTCCTTGTCCAGCGTCATTTCAACAATTCGGTCCTGAAAATGAGGCATATTGAGAGAGCAAGAGTTATCGAAAGCTAGATGGATGTAAAGAATAAAATTGTGTTTGAATTACAAGTGAACAAGACAAACTTACAAGAAAAACCAATAATAGCCTTGACCATCAAGAGATTGAAGGTTGAGAAAGTCAAAGAACAGTTATATGAGTTTAATTAAATCATTTCAATCAGGCTGGACACAGTTGTCGGACATTTAAAAATAGTCCATATCTTTCTGGCAATTTATATGGTAAATGATTTAAATATTCACAGGAAAACTGGTTCAACTTTTTGTTGATACTTTGATTCCCCATTGACCATTTTTGAAACAAATGAAATGCCAATAGGGTCTTGAAAATTACAAAATATGAAACTGTACTTGAAAAGGTGACTTATAAAATAATATTCACATTGATAAAATATTTTTGTAAGAGGAAAAGCACATATATACATAAGTAAAATAAAAAATATATACTACACTCTAATAAGCGTTTCACTTACCTTGAATCTGTTTGTGAAAAGTTCAAGCTTCCCAGACAGGTCTGGTGTCTCATGTAGAGGTGCTAAAGTTTTTAAACAGCACAAGCGAACATCCCCAACCTTTTGAGGGACAGAACAGTTTAAGACCAGATAGAAGAGAAGGTAAACAAAAAAAAATATTTAAACTATTTGTATAGTCATATTTTAATACCTTTGGTAA
>RQTK01001539.1:5498-15592 GCA_003991915.1 Elysia chlorotica
CTACTACTACTACTACTACTACTACTACTACTACTACTACTACTACTACTACTACTACTACTACTACTACTCCTACTACTACTACTACTACTACTACTACTACTACTACTACTACTACTACTACTACTACTACTACTACTACTACTACTACTACTACTACTACTACTATAAAATTAATTATAGCAATATTAAAATAGCATTTTCGCCAATTTCGAACATGTTGTGTCTTTTTTTTCAGCAAAATTTCTAGTTGCTTAAAGATGGTAAGAATATTTTTTCCAACTAGCTTTGCAATAAGTTAAATTAACACGTATATTATAAATAAAAATATATAACATATTTTACACATAAAGATAAATATTACAGCGATGTAGTTTTTTTGAATATCCATTATAATTATACATTTTTTGTTTAAACTTCATCTTTCTCTCCATTTCTCTCTCTCTTTCTCTCTCTCTCTCTCTCTCTCTCTCTCTCTCTCTCTCTCTCTCAGAGATGTAATGAAATCTAATTAAGCAATTTTTAATTGTATACAAACAGAAAATACCCCACCAATTGATTTTTTTTATATCTCACATAAAATTTTTCATTTCTAAAGAAAAACCTTAATTTTTCAGTAAATTAAATACTTTCAGATTTAAACAATGTTACTGTTTTTGACATGTAGCATAATAAATTTTGTCTGGCCAAGATCTATGGATAATAAAGAAAAACTAAAGGAAATAAAATAAAATCGAAGCGTTTTATTTACCTTGCGAAGGCGTTCAATCCATTCCGAGTGCATCATTTCCCACATTTTTCGATGGGTTAAATGAAAACTAACCACTAGGGACTGGAGCTCTCTTCTGATTCCCCGACAATTTGGACCTCTTGAGTCTTCAAGTTTTGATCTTCCTTCAGTATATCTCTGCCAATGCTTGTTTTTCCCAAGAAGTGGAAATGCGTGGCATTCATCTCGCTTGTAGTTTCAATAGCTATGTTGACAGGACGAATGGGTAGAGATTTCATCTTAATATATAGGGAAAACACCTTAAATGGGTTACGGCATCAAAATCAATATAACTCGTATTGGTTCACAAAAGAAGCACTTTAAAAACTTATGTTTTTTCTCTCCCTATAGCTTTACTTCAGTTTGACATTAAATTGTGCACTACATAATTTTTTTTATTTGCACACAATTTTTTTAGGTTCTACGCTTCCTTGCATCTGTCTAGAGACAAGTAAAAATCCTGCAGAGCACTAACGATGTTAACTTATTCTATAGACCAGGGCAACAATCTACATAATTGAAGTATTATATACATCAAAAATACGTTTTAGGCTAAGAAATTCCTGTACTTAAGTACAGAGAGACAGACAGACAGACAGAAAGACAGACAGACAGACAGACAGATAGACAGACAGACAGACAGACAGACAGACAGACAGACAGACAGACAGACAGACAGACAGACAGACAGACAGACAGACAGACAGACAGACAGACAGACAGACAGACAGACAGAGAGTGACTTGACTAAGGAAACTATTTTTAAGTTGAAAACGCTCGATTTTAGATGAGATCAATCCGTGAATTATTCATTAAAGGAGATGGACCCTAGAAATTCTACGAAAAGAAAGCATGGTGTGACATCTTACTTTTGCGTATCTTATTTGTAGATGTATTTATAAACAAACTGAACATAAAGCCAGACCTTGTCGCACATACGTTTCACAGGCATGTCAAAATGCATAAGGTACATAACCGCGATCGTTTTACCCGCGAGAACGGGGCCTACTTAATTCCTATATCAAGTGCTCACCAAAGTCAGGTTTGAAAAACGTTTGAAGCCTCTAAGGAATATTGTTGCCGTCCCTTATATTTTATACTACTTTAGAGTTTTAAATACCAGTACCTTAAAATGCGTCATTTCTCCCCTAATTTATTTGTTGATACTTCTCTAGGCAAACAAGTTAACCATTACTTTATTTTTTTATTGATTCAACGGTGATTATCACACATTGAAAATTAGAAGTATTTAACGATAAGAAATATCGTATCTCAAAAACCCGCACATTTTTTCCTGTAACACAAGTGTAGTAACTGTGTTGGTGGTGGGGGTTGTTGTTATTTTTTTTTTCAATCATAAGGCGTATATGTTGCTTCCGTTGCCTTAGTTATTGCTATGGAAAAGAAAAGACTGACTATTGCCTAAAATCCAACAATAAATTTCTTTAACGGCAAGAAGATGACAACGCCTGTAACCAGCGCCGTTAACCACGCCTGGCCTTACAACGAGTCCGGCTGAGATGTTCGTATTATGTGTCTCTGCTCTCGGCAAGAAAAAACTTGGCTTGGGAGTTGGGATTCGTTGTTGTTTAGGATCTCTCCTTAGTCTCAAGAGTATCAAACAAATAGCATTAGAGCGTAATAAATAATACAACAATTTAACCCGTAAAAATTGTCTCTTGTTTTTTTTTTTAATCTATTCTCTCAAGAGTCTTGGTGGAGTGATTGTGCCTTGTACATTTAGAAAGGGCTAATAAAATGCAATGTTTATAAATGAAAAAGCTGCATTGATGGAAAAAGAAGAATCATACAACTTACAGAATAAACGAAGACGTGGTAAAAATTAATCTGAAAAATATGGAATAAAAAGGAATTACAAAGTTGTTGTTTTATTAAATCTCGTATAGGCCTGTTATTGAAGGAAAACGAAATGAATGCTGATGTATTAGTGATATGTTACACAGGTGCAAGAATTGATAAGGAGGTTTCAATAAAAGGCAAACATTTTAACCTCATAATTTGGCTTTCTATATATTTTTATACAAATCAATAGCACATTTCTTGAAGTAAACCAACCTTTCAAAGCCTTTGAAACGGATACCTTCCTCTTGGAGGACGTGGTGGAGCATGGCGATTACACTGTTGAATCAACCACCAACCACCAACCACCTAAAACCAATTCGCGTGTATTTATGAAATATACACCGTTGTAGCGCCTTGGGGGAATAAAAGAAAGCCGTAACAGATTGCAGCACACAACATCAAGCCTTTTCCCTTTCTTAAATATAGATTACAACCTATGGTGATTGTCATATATTTTGCGCAGAAAGCATACACTTTCAAAAACATAGAAATGAGATGGGAAAAACGTTTTTACTGTTTAATAGTGTACCTGTTTTTATTACCCACTGCGTGTTTTTTGTGTTTTTCGGTGCCTTGGGAAAGCGAAAACTTTGCCAACCAGAAACAAGGTTGCCATGCTGTCATCACTTTTCTGCAAATGCAAAAGGCTGAACACCTGGGAATTTCCGCTCAGAAATTTCTCAATAGTTTTTTAAAAATTAATATACATTTTTTCGGATAAGGACGTGAGGATGAGAGAGGAGGCGAGACTTCTTGACTTTTTTTTAAATTGTAGACCTTCTTTCCCCACTCATCAATATTACCGAGCATCTTTCAGGGAGAGGGCGTCTGGGCCAAAGTAGTCCTTTGTTGCTCGATATAGATGTAAGTCTGTTCTGGGACCTCTCAGAGTTCTATAGATCTTGCCTCCCGCCGATGACAAAAGTGATTCGAGTTTGTTGTTAAAGAGGTTGTAGGTTAAGAAAACATTCCTGTGGCGAATAGTCTATTTACTGAAAGCAACTCAGCTTACTATATTTTTCAATGTAGTTAGATGTTTAATAATGTGAAAATTAGGAAAGGTATTATCACTTTGATTGGCACAGGCATAGAAAAAAGAACAGAAAGACCATTAAATTGTTGGAGTTGTAGCATTAATAACTGCAAAAGTGGTAAATAGTAGTAGTAGTAGTAGTAGTAGTAGTAGTAGTAGTAGTAGTAGTAGTAGTAGTAGTAGTAGTAGTAGTAGTAGTAGTAGTAGTAGTAGTAGTAGTAGTAGTAGTAGTAGTAGTAGTAGTAGTAGTAGTAGTAGTAGTAGTAGTAGTAGTAGTAGTAGTAGTAGTAGTAGTAGGAACAGAATCAGCAGCTACAGCAGTAACGATAGTAACACTAGCAACAGCAGTAACAATAGAAGCATTAGCAGCAACAGCAGCGGTACCGATAGTTGCACTAGCAGCAACAGCAGCAGTAACGATAGTAACATTAGCAACAACAGCAGAAGTAACTATAGTAGCATTAGCAGCAACAGCAGCAGTAACGACAGTAGCACTAGCAGCAGATAGAAGTAAAAGTAATGTAAGTGGCTATGTTACAGGATGTGATGTTGTAATAGCGTATTTCAATTTATAAAAGCAACACGAATTTTTTTTACAATTGCTCTAGGTATTTTTTCGTTGTTTTTTTTTTCATGAAATGAAATAAAGATGAACAATTTCAAAACCATCTATAGATTAAATTCTCTGTTTACATTCTGCTTCCATAACCCGCTGTATGCTTTTTACGATTTTATGTAATAGATATAATATATATATATATATATATATACTAAAATGAAAGGGCATCATAATATTGTGTTTTTTTTAGATAAGCCAAGAAGAACTTTTTATAGGTTCCTTGTAAATGTCTGGAAAGCAATAATATCTAGAAATATTTTTCGTAGTTCTTTTACCTAATTATTGACTAAAAACAAAAGGAAATACCCCCGGATATTTTTGTTGCTCTGTTCATGTTATAGGTAATACATATTTTATAGTTCTCCTTGATTAAAGTCATTTGGTAAGGAGAACAAGAAAGATTATGTTATATAACAAAAATATAAAATTCTTATTAATTTGCCAGGGTTTGTTTCTTTTATACCATATTGTTGTCCATTAGTGGAATAAGAAGCTTAGCTCTTCATAGAGCAGCTGCAGTCCGCAATTTTTTTAGATTGATTGTTTTATTTTATATAGATACAGCTTAAAGTAAATCATTTATCACACGGTTGGATGTAACTAGCATAGTAGAAACTAGAATATCAGAAATTTTAACCCGAAGAGCCTTAATTTTATTTTCTATATGGAATTAGATGATCCTAATTTAAGTTCATCTATTTGTTTCGATTGTATATGTTGTCAGCAGACGGAGGTAAATGCATCTCCGCGCCGTCCTGTGTTGCAACATTCAAAATGGTCAGACGTAGGTTTTAGTACGAGGGCAATTTACATTATTGAAGGCCTCCTTCTGTTTTACGCCCCTACAAAGGAAATGACTACGGCCACCTAACGTCACTTCGAGACTGCACTGCTTTGCTTGAGAAAGCAGCGGAATTCATCATCTTAGGTTTCTTGTTTTTTATATCCCTATACCTCTTCTCGTCTTTCCTGTATCGAAATAGGTCAATTGGATCGAAGAAAGATATAATGCTCTTTCATCATTCGCCACTAACGAATGTTTGAAAAGGCAGATTTTCTTTCGATTACTTATGTGGAAAAAATTTAAACTGATAAATTAAAATGTATGTCTAATTTTGGAGAAAAAAAACTTCAGTGTTTTTTTTTTTTTTGGTCACTCTGTTATTGAAAAGCAGATAATAACACATAAAAGTTTTTACTTCAAGAAACAAAGCAATAAAAGCGGTGAATGAATCTTATATCTATAGAGGCATTTAAAAATCATATTTAACAATTTTTCTTACTCAATAGAAATATTTCAAGATTTGGATATTTTTTTTAAAGCGACATATCAGGAATTTGGTCCCCAGTGTGTTAACTGTAAATAGAAATGATTAACGTTAACATTGCACAACTCAAGAGGAGATAAATCACGGTACCTTGTCTCATCGCAGTTGCCTAGATATAACACAGTGAGTCGGGTTGTAACATTTATCTGAGATGCATGCACCAAGTTAACACTGGAGAAAGCCTGCATGTGAACAGCAATATTTCGACGCTAACAAGAAAAGCGGTTAAAAGTAAATTGAAAAAAATAGGAGTTTATCTTGTCTTGCTGTTTCTTACTTCATTTTGTAAAGAGTAGGTGGTCGCGCGTGTTGTTGTGTTGAAAGAAAATGCAGATTTGACGAACACGACATAAAGAGAGAGATTCATAAAACGAAAGTTTTCTTAGAAGTTGTATTTGCAGAACAGCTGTGTTTGTGCGTGTGGGGAAAAGGAAGTTATTAGGGTATGGGTTATTCTCAAACCGTGAGAGAGAGGGAGAGAGAGAGAGAGATGGGGGGGTGTTTGACAGAAAAACCCCAAAAATATACAGGGGGATAGAAGACACGCAATAATTAGAAAAGGGAACAGAGAGAGAGAGAGAGAGAGAGAGAGAGAGAGAGAGAGAGAGAGAGACAGACAGACAGACAGACAGACAGACAGACAGACAGGCAGACAAACAGACAGACAAACAGACAGACAGACAGACAGACAGACAGACAGACAGACAGACAGAGACAGACAAGACAGACAGACAAACAGACAGACAGACAGACAGATGCTGCGAGAGAAAGAGATAGAGACACAGGCAAGAAATATACCAGGCATGAACTCAGTAAGGATGTACCGACTAGGAATAAAACAACCAAAATTAAAGGTGTGTAGGTACAACAAATAAGGATATGACTTTTACAGGCATAAAAACTAGTGTCTTGGGTGAGCACCCAGAGAAATGTGGATACAAGACAAGAATGATTCATAATTTCGGACGAATTTTATACAACTTGGGAGGAAGTGAAAAATGGCATAATATTATTTCAAAGGAGAGAAGAAAGTAGAAAGGGGAGAGTACCGGTGCAGGTTTGATTTATAATTTTACTTTACAATTCTAGGGTACTCTTTTAGTTTCAAAACAAAGCTTTTTATCTCATCTCGTAATTTACAAAAGATGAATTGTTAATTACAAAACTCTATTTACGTAACAGCCAAACAACTTTGTCGTTATCACTTCAGTTATCGAGGTGCCAAAAATTAATGTTATTTCTTCGTCAAGAAACTTCAAGTCTTCAATCTGGTACAGCGCAAAAAGGGGAACGACTCCCTCCGAAGAATGGGAGAGCAAAAACCCTGGGGGTCGACGTCCTAAACCCTGGAAAGACGGAGCATTTTGGTGATGGTAATTTCTTGACGAGAAAAAGAAACTCAGTGGTTGAAAATAATGAAGGTTAGGTGCTGAGAGGGTAATCGGTAATTCAAAGTATGTCAGTCGGTTAAGAATGGCACGAGGCAGACATGATGGAATTTGCGATTTTACTATTCTAGATTTTTTAGTCAGCATGAAAGACCTTCAGTTGAGTCTCAGGACTTGCAACAATGAAGCAAGCAAGGCGTGAAAAATCTGTTTGGTAATTAATTTTTTTGTGAACTTCCTAAGTTTCTTGAGGAGGAGAAGTGTGAAGGAAATACGTCGACTCGGAATACATATAATCTTTAAGCACGCGTGATCGGTGTGAGATAAAGTTGGACTAGTTGAGAAAAAGAGTGTGAAAAAAAAGAGAATAAGCGGGGGGGGGGGGTTAGACAAATTAAAAGAGTGAGAGTGAGGGAAATAGTGGAGGTGAAGAGAGAGAGAGAGAGAGAGAGAGAGAGAGAGAGAGAGATGGAGTAGGAGGGGAAATAGAAAAGTCGTGCTCTGTGGTATCAGCTATCAAGAAGCACGCAAAGCTTGTTGGTCCAGTTTGGCGTATTGACGTTTTAAGGTCGCGTCCATTGATGGGCTCAATTAACAGTAACTCATGATCGCGCAAGCTAATTGACACCATAAAAGCAGATGAAAGATTGAAAGCTTCTTTTAAAGTAATGGTCCATAGTTTGGGACGAATCTTTTCTTTGATTCCAACTGTTTGGTCTCTATACAAATGGATAAACTGACGCAAATCGGTAAAAACAGGCCTGTTTAGAAGCCTTGTCTTTAGTCCATTCGGCAAACATAAACACTCTTCACGGTATTTTATTTAATCATGTAACACATGATCGCGCAAACCATTATATATTCTACAGAAAAAGAATGTCGATTGAATGTCTTTTACCCTGCAAACGAGAGAAATTATAAACGTGTATGGTCTATTTTATAATCGAAGTTGTGTTATGATTTCATAGACGTTAACATAAGTTTGGTATGGTGGGTGCGTTTCTTGCCTTACTATTTTCACTAAGAGTACATTCTAAAGTAAGATCCAGAAATTACTTTTTCGAGTAATAGGTAAACTCTGTGATATAATAGCTTCTAAGAGACATGGAATATAAAATGCTATGTTTTGAGCGGGATATTTTATTTCTTGATCTAGAATAAATTATATTCAGTGCCTTTTTTCTATAAAAGCTTGGTTGGCTTCGTTCCTTAAGTATTTATTTTTGTTAAACTATTGTCATTAATTTGTGAAAGTATTCTTAATACTTATGTGAATGGTCGCTAAATTGGAAAAGTAATTACTTCTTTACAGTTTGCTCTGCAAAATTTATATAGTTTATAACTGCCAATTAAATACCAAAAAAGATTTTCTTTTTATTTTTAAACATTCAGTTTTAAAGGCTAAACCAAACATGGGAGATACGTTAATACAGTTATAAAACGAAAAGGGAGGCCTGGAATGAAAAGCGAAATATAATTGTCGGGTATAATATGAGAACATTCCATCATTACTGCCCTAAATCACACACGAGCTTAATGAAGTTAGGTAATAAAACACCTTTGCATGAAACAGTATATTATTTGTTCTTGTTGTTGTTGTTGCTGTTGTTGTTGTTGTTGTTGTTGTTGTTGTTGTTGTTGTTGTTGTTGTTGTTGTTGTTGTTGCGTTGTTGTTGTTTTTTTCAGAAATCCATTTTTTGTCCTTGAGCAAAGTCATGACAGTAAAAAAGTAAAACTAAGAGAACAGAACCGTGTAAAGAGTTGTTTATTTATTTGATTTCGGCATTAAGTCCAACGTTGACAATATTTAAACTATATTGTGGACGGATCTCAAGACTAGCGTCTGACAATTGTACGGTGCTGACACACAAAGACAGTGCAGGGACACCGTACAGTCTTTATAATATTGATTGTTGAGTTGGTTTAACGTCCAACATCAGCACTATACACGCTTTATTGTGGACGGGCCCCAAGACTGACGACGGACAATTTTATGTGCTGCCACAAGGAGATAGGGCGTCGATACCATGACTCATGCCTCAGCCGGTCACATTAAACTGACACCGACCCAACCAGTAGGGAGCGAAATCGCCAAGGCTCGAACCCGAACCTTTTGCGTCGGAAGCCGATATTCTACCGCAGGGCCACCGCGCCTCCCTTAAAGTATTGAAAATAATCCCCTGATGCAAAGAAATTATAAAGCCTATACCAATTCGTTCAAGTATCGTTGGGCGGCAGAATAGTTTTTATGGGACTAGACAGAGCTGGCACTGCTCCCACTAAGGTTTTCAAAAAGCATGAAATAAGTGAAAAATAAAGTCAAGGTGTTGTGTATACTGCTCTTGGGAAAACGATGTTTTTTCGCTATCTAGCTAGACCTTTTTTTAAATCACAGAATAAACAACACATTTTCCTCTAGTCAAATTTCTCTTAGGGAATTCAGGATACTCGGGTTCAATTTTCCTCAAAATAATCGAATTGTCCTCTTGTTTTCCTTGAGATTGTTCAGTTTTAGGTTGCATTATTTCGCACTTTCTTTTAACCTATTGTGAAATGAGTTTGTTTGCAGCACATTTAATTTCAGAAAGAATGTATAATAATGCGTTAACAAATTTGCCATCAGAAGAATTGCAATACATGCACTATTATCTCATTCGTGACAGTTATCGTGTGAAAAGAAAAGTAAATGCGATTGATACACACATTTCAAAAGCATTTTTAAAAGTGAAAATTGGGTGGCACAGTTGAACTTAACTAATTTTAATTTAAAGTAAAGCAGGTGAGGTTTTACTCCAGTAACTTTTCACCTGTGATGGCTTCTGAATCTACAGGTTAAATGATTATGGAACGTTAACTATTTAACATCATCGAATGCATATAGATCCTGAATTACAACAATTTTGATTTTAATAGGAATAAAGGCATGCTTATGTGCCGCTGTGTTGATTAATACTAATTTAACAATGTATAGTTTTTTTTATTCGTGTTATTAATATTCTTATTCTTATTCTTATTATTATTATTATTATTATTATTATTATTATTATTATTATTATTATTATTATTATTATTATCATTATTATTATTATTATTA